>CAJNDV010002891.1:185789-201194 GCA_905221635.1 Symbiodinium sp. CCMP2456
GATTTTAGGCGGGGAATATTTTTATTGTCACCCATTATTTTATTTTAACCCTAGGCCCAACATCGTTAGTTTCGGCAAATCTGGCCTTGATGGTCCCCGCAATTGAAAGTAGTCTTCCGCCCAGACTCTCCACCCCCCCTGAATATTTTTATTGTCACCCAGATTATTAAAGGGACGACAACATTAAAGTTCCAGGTTCCATTCGGTCTGACCAAGTTCAGCTGGTACTCTAGAGTGGATTTTTTAAGATCGGTCGCGATCTAGGTTACGTATACATCAGCTGCATGGCTTTCCGAAAACCTGACAAGCTAGTGGTGTAGCATCTAGGTAGTTCGATCATGCAACTTGATTGGCCAGGGCTTCCAAGCTTTGCGTGTTTTGGGCATAGGTTGCAGCAGGCCACACGCAGCAGCAAAGTTATTGCAAGCTGGAGCAATTATTATGGTCCCTTAACACCGAAAACCTGAAACCCACAGCCCGCAGCCCCACAGCCCCGCAGCCCCGCAGCCCCGCAGTCCCCAGAACCCAGAGCCGAGAAAACGTAAAGCCCGCAGCCCACAGCCCTGGAACCTGAAGCCCAGAACCTGAACAGCTTATTCCGCATGTATCAGATTCGCGGGTGAATGCAAGGCCTTGTAAAGTATTGCACATGCAGTCGAGGAATCTTGCTTACAAGGACGCTCGATCTAGTCTTATTTCGTCGGGTGTCCTGCAGAGTTGCTGGTTTCCCATGATCACGGATGCGGCTGTTAGATCCCCCGCGGGGTTCAGGAAGGTTCTCTTGGTTGAGTGCCGGCACATGGATACCCAGCTGCTGCACTGCAGCCCTTGCCACAGCGTGAAGCCAGAGCGACTCCCACGTAGCACCGAGAGCAGGTGTAGCCTCATGTCGCACAACAACCATATACACATTAATTATAATTAAAGCATGATTTGCCACAGAACGAGACTAGCTACACACACTCATCTCTATAAGTCTCGCTCGCAAAGCCCGCTGGAGTTAGAATGTCCATTGCGCGGTGGTAGGCGATGTCCAACGCAGCTGAACCCCCATACGTAGACCCGATCTCACCGGCCAACTGCTTTGAACCCGCATAGTGCTCCACGAAAATAAAGTCCTCTCTAGGAGTACGCACCAACCATGTTTTCATCCTAGCGTCCAACAACCGCCGGTTTGTGCGTATATCCCCACACCTGCGGTCCTTCCCGGACCCGAAGCGCTCGTTGAACAGCAGGCACAAGACCACCAGGATGAAGGCCTGCAGTGGTTGCACAATGGTTTGCAAATGCTAGGGTCAGGAAGGCTTGTGCTGCAAGGCAATTGGAAACATTCGTTTTGCAACAGATATGCATGCAGACCAAAGATCTTGAGTTTGCTTGTTAGTGTGCATCATCCGGAATCTGCCGAACAAATCACAAATTCTGGCTTGCACAGATCGAAGCTATCAAAACCCCACGGAAGTGCAGGACTCCCAGCCCAGCCTTGGGGGCTTGAAGCTTCATCAGGTTCTCAACAAGCTGGTACAGCTGCATGGCGACGCAAGGAGCAGCAGCTGCTTGGGGCAACAGTATAATGCACGCATGATGTCACGCATGCTTTCAGGAATGTTAACTCATGCGCAATCTGCACCACTGGACAACATAGCTGCATGTGTACCAGAATGCTGCAGTGCAACAGGCTTTGGACAGTACGTTGCATGCACCCGGTAGAGAACTCGGCAGTGACTGTCATGCAGAATTTGGATGCCTTCCGGTGCAATCGTGCCTGAACCAGACTCGAGAGTTTCTTCATCGGAAGGATCACGGCGACGTGGTGGCATCACCTGCGGCAGGGATGGCTCGAAGTCGCTATTATTGGTGCGGGCTCTCGACTGCACATACTGCAGCTATAGTGGCTGCATGCGTCGACCAACATGATAATTACAAAGTCCATAAGCACCGAAGACGGTCCGAATGCAAACATGCAGTCCGGTCTTTTCACTGATTGCACGGGAGTGTTGCACTGCAGAACAGGCGCAAGCTTGAAAGAGGATTTGCCTCTGCAGATCAGCCTATGCAGCCAACATTAGAAGTCGATCAATCATAGATGATAATAGAGATCGATCGAGATATGATCCGTGTATGTTGACCAAACGACAGCCACCCAGCTTTTGAAACTCATACCGTGTGTTTTGATCGAGGTGACTGCTGGCTGCCCACTTGAACTACCCGACGAGGCCACAGCACTGAAGGAGGGTCTTTATGTTTCCCCATGGTCCCCCAACAGTCTGCGAAGAAATGCTAGGCCACTCGATAAATCAGTGAGCGTCGCTCCCCTCAGCCTCACGCCTTCGAAGCCATGCCTCATACTGCTTGCGTGTGGGCCGTTTCGTAGCCCCAAAGAGTCGCTCCCCATCAGCAGACCACGTCATGCCTTGGAAAGTGTATCTTGAGATATCAGCAGTGTAGATGCATGCACATGCATAGCAGCTGTACAAACTTGCATACAGGGTTACAATGCACAAGACAAGATACTGGCACGGTCTGTCATCAAGAAATCAAAAGTGAGGTTCTGTGCCACATCCACCCAATCCTCGGCAGTCGCGACCGGGTCCTGCTTCGTGGCCGTGGCCACATGGCGCCAGAAGTAATCCTGCCGGCAACCCCAGACAAACCAAACATGAAGCCATACATGCCCAAGACACTATACATGCTCTGTCGAGTCCTCGTACTTGCATGGCCACACTAAAAACGGCCGGATACGGGATCTGAAGGCGTCGCGGATGGCCAAAAACTTCGCCCTGTACCATGGGCGTGCAGGACAATACCGCCGCGCGAACGTGGCGATCTCCTCGTCCCCCTTCTGCTCCTCGTCGTCCTCGTCCTCCTCGGGCTCGGCCTCCTTCGGCTCCTCGGGGTCGTCGGGGACATGGGTCTCCTCGGGCTCGGCTGCGCTGGCAGCCTTCTTGCCCCGAACCCGAACCCTTTTTGCAGGGGGCTCCCAAGCTGACCACTCCTCCTGCGTCCACTCACCATAGTACTCTGTGGGAGCGGATTCCTTTGCCTTCTTGCCCTTCTTTGCCTTGCAGAGCAATCGGCGCTTCGAGGAGAGGCGCTTGAGCTTCTTCTTTGAAGTCGTACTCGTTGCCGTCGCCGAAACACGGGTATCATCGGCCTCGGCATCCGAAGCATCATCTGCAGCCTTCACCGCGGGTGCAGCAGAGGCCTTGGCCTTGGCTTTCGATTTCGGGGCGGCTTTCGACTTCGGGGCGGATTTCGCTTTCGACTTCGGCGCGGCTTTGGCCTTTGCCTTGGTCGCGGCCTTTTTTCCCGAGGCTTTCTTCGGCTTGTCTTTAGATCCCGAAGCTTCTTCGGGCCCATCACCGTCGTCCCCGTCAGCCTTCTCGGGCTCGTCCTCCTTTGTGTCCTTGGCCTTCTTGGCGGCGGTCAGTGCCATCTGATGTTTCCGTGTCACCACTTCGGCAGACTCAGATCGATCATAGTCACAACATGACACGCATAACATGAATCCACATGAACTGTTGCAAATGCTTTCGAAACTCGGCTCTCTAGTGTTGTATGCACATCAATTCAAGTTTAGTGGCTGGCTTGCCAACAATCTCGGCCTCGTCCTTGCCGACCCGCAAGGAAGTATTCAGCTGCTCACGTCGACGCAGTTTCGCCTTGAGCTCCTCTTGATGTATCTCCGCAAGCTCCTTGTCACGGGCTTGCAGCAAGGCTCGCTTTCGGGCCTCTGCTGCCTCAACCCTTGTCGCATGCTCACTGCGCTGCTGCATCATCCATGCATCGATGTAGTGCTCGGGCTGAACCTCCCAATGCTGTGTCTCGACTTGGTCCGTGGACTTGCCTGCCACCCGCAATGGAAATATCATCTGATTAATTTAATTTCTGAAAAGCTACAAATCCTGGGTTGACATGATGCTTCGTGCATATATCTTGCCTGAAGCGGCACTACCAGCTGATGTTGACAACTCACCATCAGAGGAGCCATCGAAGTTCAACTTACGTCGAACATGACGATCAACAACTGGTTCCTTTCCCTTCTCCTCCACAAAACCCTTGGACTTCATCTGCAGCCTTGGGCATCACAGCGAAGTTTATGCATGCAACGAAGTGCATGCCTGAACGGTCGTAGCTACCGAATACTGTCAAGCTGCTTCTCATTCACAACATCCAGTATCTCCTTCAGCTTTGACGGGTCCATCCCCGCAAGCTGACGGGCCAAGCCTGTAGCAGCCGACATGCCTTTGCCGCCAGCTGGTGCTGCGGAAACTGAAACAATTTCCTGAAGGGATGCATGTGCATGCAGGCACCCACAACTGCAAGCACCAGTCCAAGAAATCAACAGCCCAAGACTGCATGATGCTACCATCTTAGGCAAGTCTCAACTCCAGGGCTTCCAGGCGACAAAGGAGGTTGAGCCGTATGCTTCTCGGGGGTCGGGTCCGGGATCCTCTCGGGCACAACAGGATCGGGCGGGGCCTGCGAGTCTTCGGGCATTGGGGGCTCCACAACAAGCGAAGCCCCAACTTCATCGGGAGCTGGAACCAAACCTACACCCGCACCGGGAAGGTCCACGACCGGCTCCAGTGCCTCAGGCTTGTCATCACCGGCGCACTTCTTCACTATCTTCCGATAAAACTCCGGGTCCAGTGAAAATCCTAAGACTTTCTCCAAAGCCTTTTGCGGCGGCGCAATGAGGCACTGTTCCGGCGCACTGGACGCCCGGGAAAGGGAATGCAGATCCGCTCGCAGTGACTCGTCGTCCATGTCACTGTGAATCTCACTGTCGAAGCTGGTGTCACCAGTGACGCTAGAACAAGATCGCTTCGGGGACTTTGCTAACGCACAGCGTCCTTCCTAAATTGAGCAGGGGGAAGCATCAATCAAGTAAGCACAGAAGTGATTGTTGCACACACACAGACACACACTCTCTTTCTCTCTCACACCTATGCAACATGTATGCAGTAGAAAGCATTTAAAAACAGCACCGCTGAATAGAAACATGCTGCTGTGCACAAAAAGGAACGGAATATGCTTTCGAGAAAGCTGCTGCCAAATCATACACCATGTCACGGATCTCCTGTTCCTTGCATGCACACAGTGTGGTTTTAACAGAAAACCCTAAATGCCTAGCTGGTCTGGTTTCAATACAAATTAAAATATTAACCTATATAGTTGATGTCCCACCATGTCACGCGTGGCAGCTCCCATTTCGTCCACTTTCGTTTGATGACGGTCAGCATGCACGCGATCGCTTTTGCTGTTTTGTTGATGTTCCGTTCCCTTCGGAGTTTCATCTCCGCAGTCTCAGCAGTCTCCTCCATCTGCTCAGTTTCTCCATCGTAGAACTTGTGAAGCGCTGCCTTGATCAGTCGAACGGGCTTCCGAATTTTCCCAGCTTCGGCCATAGCCTCTGTAAAAGGCTTCAGAACTGGCGCATTCAGTTTCATGTTCGACAAGGTTGGAGACACATAAGCCCGGTTCTTGCTGTCTTGCACCAGCATCATTCGCGATCGCGCGCGCTTGCGGAGGACTCGCTGCCCTTCCCACGCCCTGCAACACGAAAGGAAATCCAATTTGCTCATGATGACAAGTGACCACCTTGAACCCCAACTGCGAATGACTTGTGTCTGATTGCCTTCTCGCATATGGTATGCATGCACACAGTACTACAGTGTTGCACGCAAAGCCTGACGACAAAAGCTGGCACAGAGCAGAGGGGTGGCACCTCTCCGCCAGGTTGGCATCACCACGCCGAAGAGCTGCGCTGGCTTCATCGACCTGTTGTGCTCAGCGAGAAACTCCAAAAAGTTGGAACAGAAAGCGTGCCAGCAGGGCCTTTCGGAGCATTCTGGATGAAGAAGGGCACGAGAGCACATGAGGGCAAGGATAGGTCGGGGATATGCTTCATGAGGACAGCTTTTGTGGTGTGTTGCCACACATATGTCTTTGGGAAACATTGGGCTTTCTCATAAGGATCATACAGTATAGAAGCTATATAGCTATAGAAGTCCATAAACCGAATATCAAGGGTCGACATCTCAATTATCGTTACATAGCTCACATACTTAAGAACGCGTATCGGTTCAATCAGCTTAATACATGCAGGAACCGGTTTACACTGCCATCATACATGCTAATTTCAGCCTTTGCCACATCCATGGCATGATAAAGACTTGGACCACTGGGTTGCTTCAGAAATGCCTCCCTGAAACCACGGGGTGCTTCAGGGACCCTTGGTCTGAAGTAGGGGGTGCCTTTCAAAAAACAGGCGTTTGACCATTCGTGAGCGTTTGCACAACATACTACTTTTTTACAGGCGTTTGCCTTCCCAGGTATATATATATATATTTGTACATATGTGTGTGTGAAATACTCTATGCAATGCTACTTAGACTGTACATGCACACGTGCAGACGGCTTTGCAGTGTTCGGCTGCAGCAAACACCGGATTTGTTTTGGATTGCTCATGTCAGTATTGCCTTGGTAATGGGTCGAAATCCCAGAGCTAGAGTTTCTATCTTACGAAACCTGCTCTTCTATAAGCATCATGTGCGGCCTCGCCTGATGCATGCCTCGAGTGCTTGGAGCTTTCCGCACGTGGCCAAAGAGAAACTTGAGGTTTACGGCTTAAAAGCAGACAGGACTGCAATGATTAGTAAGGCTAGCAAGGCCACTGCCCACCACAAGATGCCAGTTGTGATACTTCTGCAAAATGCAGCCCAGCAAGGTCAGCTCTGCAGGTACAATGCACCGGCCGGCAGAGGGAGATCAGGCAGGCATTGCTGCGATCGCCTTGTCTGCTTTATCCGGCAAGCATAAGCTGTATTTCTTATCCTCAAAGCGCGGCCTAGGCGAAAATCAGGGCATAGGAACGACCAGTTTTCTTCTGACTTGGAGGTGAACTTCCAGAATCCAAGAACAGTTCTTTTCAGATTTCTGTAGGCCTGAAATCCTCCGTGCGACAGCTCAAAATGCCCCTTGCTCGTCCTTACAATATCATAATGAACTCGTTCTAATTGTGAAGGCACCCCGCTGTAACCGACATCAGAGTTCCTAGCTGCCTCGTGGACTCGACTTTGTGTTTGTGTGTGTGTGTGTGCGTGTTTTTTGGTGGGTCTTATACTTGGACTAAGGCTTCGGGGTATATCACGCCAACATTTTTATCCCACATTGCTGGAACACAACTTGACCATCTCATTTTCCCTCGAGTTCCAGCTTAGCATGTGCTTTGTTACAATCACACTGCCTTTCCTAGACCCTCCACCTACCCTCCTTTCGACCCTAAAGGCCCAGTATTTGGGACCATCTACCATCTAATTTGAGGGTGCGAGGAGGGTCCTGGTTATATTATTGGGTTTTGGGGCCCATTATACTATAGTTATAATACGGAACCCCCCCAAAATAGTATGGGTACTTTTTCAGGCCCCTACATTACTGTGTGTCCACCATTTCTTGCATCCGGAGCCCGGAAACCCGTGATGCTCCGGCCCTGCGTGCCCTTTAGGGCTTTGGGTTTTTGGTGTTATTTTTAGGGTTTAGAGTTCCCAGTTTAGGGTTCAGGGTTTAGGGTTTTTGAGTTTATGGTTCAGGGTTTAGGGTTTTGTTTCCCGGCTGGTTGCAAGAGTCCTGGATGCAAAGGGTTCAAGGTTTCGCAACTTGTGAGGCCATGTGGCTTGATGCCCTGCACTTTGGCAGACGCTCCGGTGAATTGCCAGTGGCGCTTTGCCTCAGCCAAACTTGCGTCGAAGAATGAACCGTAACCCTCCAGGTACCTACTATACAGGGCTATAGGGGCTCTAGTACCCTCTATAGTAGGTACCTGGAGGGTAAGCGGAAGGTTGTTTGAGGAGGAAGGGCTTGGCATTTACCAGGACCCACCAAGGGCCCTTTCTGGAGGCCTTAGACGCAATTGTCGTGCGTTAGTACTTCTATGTCCTGGAGATCCGAAAGTATCGGAGTTTGGAAGCCTGCGGTTGTCAGCATCGTAGCGTCAGCAGCAGCAGAAACAAGTGAATGTCGTCGTAGGAAAGGCGTAGTGGCGGTGTCGTAGTAGCAGCCGTAGAAGTAGTAGTGGAAGTAGCAGCAGCTAGCACGTAGCAGATACTGGTAGCATGTACTGAGTGCATCCGAGTCGCCTGAGGCCTTGTCACACTAAGCGCAGTCACTTTCCCCAGCACATCTCCAACTGTGACCACCTTCAATTATCGGAACCGTAAACCTCACCCTATCGCTGGCCACTGATCTCTGAGGCGGCACTGGACCCACTGGGTGGCCTCCTCAGACCCTGTCAACGCCAGGATGTGAGTACGACAGAATCACGTAGCGGGCTCAAAGAGATCCGAAAAATATTGCAGAGGACCCTTGAAATCGAATCACATTTATTCAGAAGCCCCGCATATGCAGGTCTTTTGTCATCCCACTTGCTGGGTGTTGGTCAGGTTGTATGGATTCGGATGATGGCTTATAGTCTGAGGGTACAGGAATTAAGATATTTTGGTTGTCGCGCAAGCCTTTGAGCAGGGCTGCACGCTTGTTTTTTTTCGCCGCGCATGAAGTCTGGAACCCTCCCAATCCCGTTCATCCTCAGTCTGTGGCTTCAAACATGCCGCTATCCTCTGAGACCGACTGCGGCTGCTCTGGATTGCGCACACGGGAGAGGATGGTTGAAATGCAGGTGCACACTTTTTGAAGGTTGATTAAGCAAGATGTTCGTGAGCAGAAGGGGTCCCGGGTCCAAGTGTTTCGACGCAGCATTTAGAACGGCTCTTCTTGACTTATGCCCCTCTGGGTAGTCTTAGGACTCATCTAGAATCCTTTTAGCTCCAGTTGGTTCAGGAAGAAAAGCTTCAGCCCTTAGCTAAACAATTGTTGAAGAGGTCCCCTAAACCCTAAAAGCCAGGCTGGTCCGAGTCCAAGTGGGTGGTTTTCTAAATTAGGGTCCCTTTTTAGGTCCCCATTATAGTACGGCACCCTTATGAAAAGGACCCTAAAAGGGACCCTAATTTAGAGAACTACCCAAGTGTCAAAAAACCCTAAATGCTAAAAAGTCCGCCATGATTTCCCGGGTGCACGTGTTGCAGGCTCTGCGAGGGGGCATTCCCTGCGTCCGGCACTTGAGAAGGGCTTTTTGGGTTTAGGGTATATGTTCGCTTGTGTATCGTTGCCCTTTTGGATGTGGCGGGGTGGCCATGAAGGTGCTTTGAGGTTCCGGTTTGTTAAAGCGTGCGGTGTCGGGCGTATTGCACATAGACCTTGTAGAGTGTGGGGAATTTGGACCTGGGATGTATAAGGCTTTCGGCAACGGGTTCGGCTAGGGCTTGCCTGGAGGAGCCCAAGTCGTGCGACATGTTTACGAGTTACCGTCTTCGCAACTCGCGGTGCTCAACCCTGACCCTTGACCCTGAACCCTCGTAGCACGTCATCTAGGGCCATTAAGACCACAGGCAGCCGATGTAATGAGCCAAGAGCTGCTGGTTGAGGTCGGTGCATTGGAGGAGAGCGACAGGTGCGGTACTCGTACTAGTGGGATCCGGTTTAGGGTTTAGGGTTTAGGGTTTGGAAGGTTTTTTCGTTATAAGGTTACGGCAAAGGTTCCGGGTTGCCTGTGCTACGCATGTCATGTGTAAGCCTCCTCGATGCATTGGAGCAGTCTACTCTGCCGCTTTGACGTGCTGCGGACTGCCATCTGCTCGGATGGTGTCCTTGCAACATTCAGACATCTCCACCCGCTGCGCCCGCATGCAGTTGCGAACCTTCGGTGACGTGCGCCTCGCTGTAACCCCGGCGCATTCCACAATAGCAGGGTTGAAGCTGATGCATTTGGAGTGCCCTGCACGGCACTGTCGGCAAAATGGGCAGCTGCCCATGTGGCCAGGAACGTGGACTGTGAGTTTGGGCACTGGACTTCCTGGAGTGCTTGCAGCGTGACCTGCAATCTCCTAAGTTGGCTTGCTGTCCCGTTGTGTGCAGACACTTCTGCGGTGTTGTCTTCAGGTGGTACTGGTCAAAGATACCATACCAGGACTGTGATCGTGCACGCGCAGGCCGGCAAAGGACAGGTCAGGCGCTCTCCTTTGCGAACGTGGGCCATTGTGTCCTGAGGCGTCGGGACACCGGTGTGATGGTGGCCGGAAACCGAGCTGCTGGAACTTTCAGTCGTAGCTCCAGGACTGGAATCAAAAGAGTGGCCCAGGCATGGAGGAGGTGCAGTCCTGTACCATGGAGCCGTGCGGCGCAGCACGGGATTGCGAATCACTCAAAAGGGGGCCAGGAAAGTGTTGATGGATTAGAAGAAGTCCTTACACCCGTAGCGAGAGGGTTTGAAGTTTGCACTGCATGACTCGCATTCCGATCCAGTTCTTGGATAAGTATACAGGGTTTTGATTTCAGGATTGCAAGCACACGCCAGTTCTGAAGTGAGACCCGAACTTCAGGTGAGAGACTTAGGCTTCGCCCAGATTCTCCTGGTCGGTATTCTGATACTCGCATGCAGTATCTGTGCATCCGTCGGTTGAACCCTTTGAGGCTCCTACACAGAGTGGTCAGGAACTCAGATGGGTTGCAAATGGTGAGCTTGCTTCGAGTTCGAATTGCGACAGCGTCTGCGACAATGCGCCAGCCTCCGGAACTTCTCTTCTGACCGGCGCCCATACTACCTACCTTTCGGATTACTATAGGAGTGTGCTTTCCCTGTTTGTGTTTCTGTGTGGAAGGGGTCTTCTTCTTGATAGACATGTGTGCCATGAACATCGTCGTGCATTCTTCGTGGTCGACGTAATGGTTGTCCTTGTGGACCACTGCTGCTAACAAGCACCTGCTACTGTTCTTCTTTCAGCTTGTCTAAAGCTGCTCTGACAGCAACCGCGACGATGACAACGACGACGACGGACCACTACTGACCGCTGCGACCGCAACGCAAGTGCCTTTGGCAAACAACCACGACGACGATAACACCGACCTAAATCCAAAACCCCTAAGCCAACTACAAATCCTAGATCCCTAAACCCTGGACCCCTAAACCCTGGACCCCTAAACCCTATTATAGGTTTAAGGGTTTATACACCCTTTAACCCTAAACCCCTAAACCCCGAAACCGTCATCAGCCTGGCCAGATCTCGAAATTTCCGCAGACCTGGTCCCCCGCAAGTGTTTCGGGACCTGATGATCCCCGTACAAAAGACCCTGAAGCAAGGGATCTGCTGTTTTCAGAGGCCCTCAATATCCAGCACTCCGAACCTCCTTTAACCGATTGTCCTCCGACGTCCAATCCCAAATCCTAGACCCTGAACCCCAGACCCTAAACCCCTCTAAACCCCAAACCCTAGACCCTAGACCCTAAACCCTAAACCCCTCTAAACCTCAAGCCCTAAAGTTCGTTGGCGAGGAGCACTTGGAGCGACTGCAGCCGAAACTGCGGCGGGGGCCATCGGAGTCGTTCTCGCGACGTCTGGCGTGCCTGGGGCCTTGTCTTTGAATGAAGAGGGTTTAGGATTTATGGGGTTTATAGGGTTTAGAGTTTATAGGGTTTATAGGGTTTAGAGTTTATAGGGTTTATAGGGTTTAGAGTTTATAGGGTTTATAGGGTTTAGAGCTTATAGAGGTTATAGGGTTTAAGGCTTTTAGGGTTTATCGGGTTTAGGGTTTATAGGGTTCTTAGGGAATTAGAATTTCCAAGAAGAGAAGAGCCTGCAGGATTTAGGGCCACAAAGGATTAGTTGATGTCCCCGCATATATCTTATCAGTTCTATGCATGTAACCTTGTCTCTACATGATATGTCTGTCGGCGTTTGTCTGTCCGTCTGTCTGTCCGTCTGTCTGTCTGTCTGTCTGTCTGTCTGTCTGTCTGTCTGTCTGTCTGTCTATATGTTTACATCTTCTTCCGAGATGACCTCCATTGTTTGATGCCAGGTACTGCGAAGAACGGCGGAGCCGAGTGCCCCGAGGTGCCGACCTGAACCCGTCCCTGTTGGTATTGGTGGTCATGGTGATGATGATGATGGTGATGGTGATGGTCGTGGTGATGGTGATGATGACGATGATGATGATGGCAGCAACAATGACACTGACGACGGTTATGAGGCGGCTGTTGACGGTGTGTTCCGTAATGTGTTCTGCGATCTATGAAGATAACAATGATGGAGACAATGATGGTGATGAAAGCAGATTTGGTGGTGCGGGAGTGTAAGAATGTGGTGGTTTTGCGTCTCTGAAAGCGGTGGTGCGCGTGATGCTGCTACTGGTGCTTCCCAACAGAGCTGGTCCAGCGATTTGCTCAGGCCGACCTGGAGGAAACCGGCGTGTGCAACACCCAGGACTGCATCGCAAACGCTTGGGGCAAGGCCAGCATCCTTCAGAGTTCTGAAGTGTAGCGGATCCGTAGGTACTATAGGTCTTGTAGACCCTAAGCCCCTACCCGCCGCGAGATCGACTGTACCTGGAGCACCTGGTCTTCTTGGCGATCCTGTTCCACCTCCTGCGGCATGGGCGAGGAGCTGCCGGGCAGGGGATCTACACTGGTTTGGGGATCACGCCAAGCGGGTTTGCGGGAGCATTCTCTTAGCTCCAAACATGCTGGGTGATGCCACTGTGAGGCCAGAAGAACTCGCATCATCGTTCAGCAGGCCCCCTTGCCGCATTTAAGCGTGTATTATGCCTACATTCCCTGGGCACGACCCTAAACACAAATCATCACAAATCCCATCAAACCCTAGACACTATGCCCAGACAACGAAGCCTCTAAACCCTCAGCCAAGGCTGCCCACTCTGGCCAACCTTGCAGCGGATTCTACCAGGACTTGGCAGCACAGCTGCCCAGGGTTACTATTACAGTATCAGCATGCAGATGTATTCAGCGTAGCTATAATGTACACACAAAAGCCTATTCTGATTATGGTTCCTATTATAGTCGCCTAAGTACCAGGTATAATCTACCCCCGAAAAAGCCCTGTTCTAAGTATCACAGGTCCTCAAGTTACGCGAGGTTTCAAGAGTTCCTGGCAGCTTTCGGCTGTCTCCGGCTGTCTCCGTGGGACCGAAGAGTTGCTGCAGTATTACAGTATGGGAGTCGGAGGAAGGTTAGTATTGGTTGTGCTACTTGGGTTGGTCGGGAAATGTTGTTGCTGTATGCTACTGGTTTGAAATCGGACTTCCTGCGCATCCTGTGATGGGAGTGCGTCAGATGGGATGATTTTTATCCGGCGTTGACATGGTGGAAGGCAAAATAGCCCACGGTTGATGCGTTTAGGACTGACTGTTTTGCTGGGCTGCTCGTGATCAGGAGTTCCGCAAGTGCCAAGACAAGCCCTGCGAGCAGAAGGATTGTCAGTTCTCCGTGGCAGGCTTAGGTCCGGCTTGGGTTTTCTTGGGTCTAATCTCGGGGTACGAATACGCGATGGGTAGTAAGTAAGATGTGTGTGTATATATATATATATATAGTCTCCCAGATAAGTATGCTATGCGATGTATCCCTGATCTAGGAATCTAGGGGTCCAAGTAGTTGATGGGTAGTAAGATCATGTAAGATCCCCCTTTTGTTCCTAGAGAAGTATCTTATAATCGATTATAAAATGTAGCCCTATGCCAGTGTCATCCCACAACGTCTTTTGGTCAAAGCAGTGTCTGCGTACCGGTTGACAACCCTGAAGGCTATATCTGGAAAAAGTTCTAAAACCCAAACCCGCACACGCACCTCGTACCCAACAGCTAAACCATCCTAAACCCTTATAGGCCCTACAAACTCCACACAACCTTAGACAACCTCAAATCTAATCCCGAAGGATCTAAACCCTATACCCTAAACCCTAAACCCTAAACCCTAAACCCTAAACCCTAAACCCTATATATATATATATATATATATTATTCCTGAGGCAAAATATATATATATATATATATATTATATTCCTGAAAGGCCTCAAGTCGTACAGCTAAGGCCTGGGAATACTGGAGCAGCTGCTCCGACAGGTGGAGATGTCCGGATTTCTGCAAGACTTGCGGCTTAGGGCTGTTAGGCCTGAAGGTTTCGGGTTCTTAGCCTATAGAATTTATAACAGTTTAGATGGAGTTTTAATCTTATGTTACGTTTTGGGGGCGTTGAAGGGCTGGAGGATTAGGGTTTGAGGCCTGACAGAATCAACATTCGGGGTGCAATCTTTGCGGCCGTGGGTCTGGGGTAGAATCATCCTCAGGGCGGGAGGTGGCTCGGCAGTGAGAGCTTAGGGCTTACCTTCAACTACCAGAACCTACTTTTTTTGCAGGGTCCCTATAAATTCTATATTAGGGTTATAATAAAGACCTTCAAACAAGTAGGTTATGGTAGTTCAAGGTAGGTTTTGGGGGAGGCATCGACCCGAGATGCTCCAAACATGGCAGGTGCACGGGCCATCGCCAACGAAGGCGCAGCATCGAACAACAGGCCATTGGAGGCAGGTCCCCTGTTGTGTGGCGAAGGGATGTCATTTTACACTTTCCCCCCCTCCCCCGGCAGCCGAGGGAAGCAAGAAGCGTCTTTTGTGTTCAGGGCACACACAGGCTTTGCCCAGTCGTCGGTCGAGGGTGGCCAAGTGGTTGCGGTTCGGGGGATGGCTAAGGTTGTTGAGAGACAGCGAATTGGTAACTAGCTGAAAAGAGCTCTCAGCAACTAGGCTCACATTTCGTGATGCGCAGCACGCCTACAAAAGCCTTCTACAACGCATGCGAAAGTCTGAGCCTGACGAAGCTGCGAGCGTGAGAGTCGAAACCTGATAAGGCTTCCAACTAACTAACTTAACCCTCAAGCTGAGAGCAAGAGCAATTTAGAAGCGTACGCTTTGCTGAGATGGAGCTGCCTGCAGTGGCTCCACGAACGAACTCCGCCCCTGCGGCGCCTGACCCCTAGACTTTTGCTCCGATGATTGAGGCTTAATTAGGGAGTAGAGATCGTGCTCACCCGGTCGCGGGTTCGCGCCTTTGTTTGAAAGAATGGCCTTGTCCTTTGGGGTTTGGTGGGTTCAGGTTTGGGGTTTTGTCTTTAGCGAGCGATAGTTCAACAATAGCTCCCGCCGTTGACATATACACGGGTCTGCAAAGCACCCATCCGGAAAATATGCCCAGTCTGTGTCGTAGCTTGCCCCACCTTGGAACATGGAGTGAAGTGAGGAAGACACGGGCTGACTTGCACAATTAACTCCTGTTATTCGGTTGCTGTCGGGCCTGTTTCTGTTTTGAGCCATTATATCACCAATTTTCCCAGAGTTCATGTGTGAATTTGTGTATGTGTGTGTGCTCTAGGTCTCTCTCAGTACATGGCACATACATGCATGCATGTGTACAGGGAAACGCACACAAACATATCTACACAAACGTGTATGTATGTATATATATATATGTATATTCTTACATACACACACATATATGTATATA
>CAJNDV010002891.1:201602-214152 GCA_905221635.1 Symbiodinium sp. CCMP2456
GTGTGTGTACATATACATACATATATTTATATATACATATATTTGTTGTTAATTGGTGTATTTTTTTAACGAGGTATATAAATATATGTGTGTGTGTATATATATATAGCGTTGTATATGGATGCGGGTATGGATATGCATAATATGTGTATGTACGTATGTATGTATGTATGTATCTATGTATGTAGGGTTTATGGAGTTGCAGCAAAGCGAGCGTTAGGGTAGTTGGCGGAACTAGGCAATCAGTGGCGGCGCTTGAGGATTTGGGACAGGCTTGCTTCGAATCCATTTTCGGTTTTATATTTAGCACAATGAGATACTTCGAAACCTATCTGTGATTAATGAGCGCCCGATATATCCCTACGTTAGCCCGAATGCAACGACAGTCGCAAGCCGAGGCCATAACTTAGATATCCATAGAGAGCAGGTGCAAGCATACGACTGAGAAGATCTCAAGGTTGTGTTTAGCCGAGGAGTGTGCCCGAGTGTGAGCTTGCACTCTCCAGACGAATCGTGGACGGGCAAGTTCTACACTCTACACCCTAAGCCCGACTGGTGCCCAAACGATGTCGCAACATGACGGAAGCCTCAACCCTCAAGCCCTTATACTTTTTCATCTGTAACGCATATGTTTTAGAGCTTGTTAGGAAATGCGAGATGTGCATGGCAAGCGAGAGATGTCGTTGCGGTGTCGAGCTTGAGTCGCGAGTTCTCTGTCAGATGCCCGCGCGATGCTTGTTGTTTACTGTGAGAGCTAATTTCCAGTATCACCATTTTAAACTACGTCGATTTATCATACTGTTTCTAGTTGTCCTTGCTTTGTTACGAAGCACCAACCGCTCTAGTGACTGGAACAAACCCTAATGAAAGGTCCTCATGGTCTGCGCTAACTATGCCACCCGAAACCTCAGGTCCTAAACTTTAAACTGTAAATCTGAGACAGCCGTGAACTCCCTAACCCAAGCCCTTCAACCCCAATCGTGAGCCCTGCGCAGACACTCACAAGACCAAAACCTGAAGCCCCAGACCAAAACTACCCTGCCGAAGCCTGCTGCTGCTTGATCGTAGTCGTGGGTACACCCTGAACCTACAACCCCCCGCTTCCTTCTTGTTGACCATCCAGCTTTGTATGCAAAGGATACCTAAACCCTACTTGGCGCTCAGAAGAGGTCTCCATGGTCCGATTGCTCTCGAGAGTGCGGTGGTGGCCAGTACATGGCGACGCGACAGGCCGGGTAGCCAAGCCTTCCCAGAAAGCCCACTATAGTCCTTAAAAGAGGAATACGTATTGGGATATAGAGGAGTCCGTATAGTATGAGTGACGTTATATGTTGTTTGGAGATAAGATGTCCTGTTTTCGAGTTGGTTATTGGATATCGAAGGGATTTTATTGGCCCAACGTCCCAAAAGCTCGAAAGCCACGTCGAGGTCTTGCGCCACGCCGAAGGGGCCGGGACCCCGTGTTCCGGTGCGCTGCAGCGTGTTCGGGCCTGCAATCTCGTCTACTGCCCAGGCCGGGATCGCTGGTAAGGTTTTTGTGGCGTGTAGCGGCCATGCATGTGGGATCAGAACTAGAACTCATGGTGGTGATGGTGGTACGGACGATTGTACCTGTACGGCTCTGTGGCAAAGGTAGAGCAGTATCAGTAGCAGTGGTAGTGGTCGTCGTTGTCGTGTCGTCGTCGGTGTCGTAGTCGTCAGTGGTGATTTTCTAGTTGGCGTCGTAGTCGTTGTCGAAGGCGTCGTTGTTGTAGTCGCAATCGCAGTCGTAGTGGTAGTCCTGGTCGTGGACATGGTCTGCGGTCTGTAGTCGCAGTCGTAGTTGTCGTTGTCACCGTCGCAGTGGTGGTAGCAGCAGCAGTTGTGTACGGTAGCAGCGAAAGTCGTCCTCGCCGCCGTCGTTTTCGCGCTCCGTCATAGTTCCTGTGGTCCTGCAGAAACAGTGGAGGTTGCAGTGCTTCGGCTGTGGATCGGCGAACGTTTGTTGAACGAGTTTGGAGCGTATCTTGCGAGAATTTATATTTCAACTGTCCTAGGCCATATGTAGGACTAAGTTGAGAGTGCACACCCTTACGTGCCAACACATCCACCGGCGGGTGTTCGATTCTGGATGAGGTCCTTCACGGTACTGGTACCCACGTTCATGGAAGCTTTGCCATAACATCATACAGAACCATAACATCACACAGAAGGTGTTGAAGATGTTAAGAATCCTACATTACATGATGCCGATTCAAGACACCGTCCCAATGCCTGTGCAGGCGATGAGCCCATTTCCTGCGAACTGGGGGACTGGAGCCACTTGGACATCGTCATCCGCCCTTGGAGACTTATATAATGTAGGGGCCTAAACAATTAGCTACACTATTTCGGCAGTTCTTTATTACAAAGATAGTATAATATACCCCAAAACCCAAAACCCTATTCTAATATTGAGGCCCCTTTGCTAACCCTTGCCTGCTCTAATCCGCAGGTTCTTGTTTGTAGTTCGGAGTCTCCAAGAAGCCATCCCGTCCTTGAGCTCTGATCCTGACATCAACGAGACACAGGATACAGTCGTTCAGAGTAAGCATGTAATGAGTTATGGTTTCAATTGCAAGTTGCAGCAGTGAGGGATACAACGGTATGCCGATACACCCTAAACTCTAAACCCCAAGCACTGGGTCCAAAAATACGTACTCGCTCCAGGTTCCTGGCGGCCTTGTACTGTCAGCTGTGGGGGCGGAGAGCGGAGAAGAGAAAGGCATCTGGGAAGACTTTCTGGTCTAGGGGGCGGTTAAAGGGTTAAGGTGTTAAGGGTTCATGGCAATTAAATTGAGTCTTTCGGGACTTCCGGGGTGCAGGGTACCCGAAATGCGCTAAAGGGAGACAGTGACCGCACATGCAATATCATTTTGGTCGAAGTCAGTCATAGCTAGTATAGTTAGTCGGCATAGCATAATAGTAATATAGGGGCCTTAATAATTAGAATAGGGTTTCGGGTATAATCTACTATAAAGGAACCACCAGAACGCTATTCTTACAATTAAGGCCCCTACTTTAAGCGGAGCCTGGGGGCGTGAGCCGCTGCCCGATCAGTTAGGAGTTTCCGAAAATAAGGGGTACCGTATTTTGAGGCCCTTGTAATAAGGATCCTACTATTTAGGGTGCTATATTCGAGTCCCATATTTTCGGAAACCCCCAATTCAGTAGAATTCTTCGAAAGCCGACAGTGGCTTGCGAGGTGAACGCAGCAAGACCGCGAACCGTGCGAAGTTGTCTACCACCCTGATCAAGGGATCAAAATAGCCCAAACAGCTATGCACATTATGGATGGGAGATGGGGTTCAAAAGACTCTCTCTCTCTCTCTATATATATATATATATATTTTTATACATACATATATATATATATACATATGAGTCCTTAGAGCCGTATGGAAAGTGTAAGCGGCAACAGTGAGCCGTCAATCTTAACCTCAACGCCGGTGGGCTGTGCCAGGTTCGTAAAGACGGAGCCCCGGAATGGCGGCACGCCCTGTGCGGATTCTTTCACGAGCCAGGCGGCATAGGACTTAGGGACTTCGGATGGTCTAAGGTTGAACCCGCCCCTAATATGGGCCCTTAGGCCTTTCTAGGGACCCTTAAGGGTACATATATGGTATCTAGTAGGTGTATAAGGATCCCAGGGCTAAGGGCCCATACTAGGGGCCCATGGGTTCAGCCTTAGAGATGGTGTGGACAAAGAGCTTTAAGGTGCAGTGCAGGGTTTATAGGATTTCGGGCATGGGGCATCAGATCTGCGAACAGTGAAGAGGTAGATGGTACTGATTGCACGTGATTCAGACGTAGAAGAGTTATCTTGGGCTTGAAACCCTAAACCCAAAGCCCCAACCCGCGCTTTCCCAAAACAGCATGGCGCATCCGAGCCTAGAGCCTGGAACCCGTACCTTGAACTACCATAACCTACTTTTTTGAAGGTCTTTATTATAACCCTAATATGGAATTTATAGGGACCCTACAAAAAAGTAGGTTCTGGTAGTTGAAGGTAGTCCAGAAAGCCCTGAAGCCAGTTAAGCTCTTCAGCCCGCCAGTACATGCTCCAAGAACACCTAAAGATACACCGTGCTTCTCCACTCAAACCTCAAGCTCAAAACTCTCAACTCTTAGGGAGGAGGGGAAAAAGGCCCGTTACAAGTCAGTATCGAAAAGCCTCGCCCTTGCACGCTCTTGGCAGGTCCGCCCGTGCAACACCCAGCCCTGCAGCTCAGGGTGCGCCGGCTTTCCTACGCCAGAGTTTTCGATCTGTGAGTTTCAGAGAACTAAACGGTACCCTCGTTTTTCATATACTCTTCATAAAGTTCCTGCTAGGAGAGCATTCATGTCGGGGCTGTGCTACAAACTGGGACCACACACCTCCAGGATGATCGAAGGGGACAGACGACTGCCTCAGTGACAACGCAGGGGAACACGAACAAGCTGTTCCAGCCTTCAAAATGTTATAATATCAGCTACTGTAATATTTCCGGAAGTAGTGTGCCCCTCGTTGAAGCGAGTAATGGTTTCTCCTGTTTGCGGCTAGCAGGCTGTGCGCCTGGACCCATTGGACAGTCTGGGGCAAGTGCTCCGAGCCATGTGGCGACGGGGAGCGGACCAGGTCGGATTGGAGAGTGCACTGCGCTTGAAGACAGTGAGTAGAGACCAGGTCGCGCCGGGCTCTTGAACCGCTCTAGGTCCTACAGCTTCTGCATTAATCTTGAGGCCCCAAAATGCTAGCAGAACCGGGAGTGAATCGCTCCTAAACCCTATAGATCCTAAACCCTCAAGCCTAAAACCTAAACCTTGCCAGGCTTTGCCCGAGTGTGAGTGTCAAAAAAACCTAAGCCCTAAATCCTTAACCCTAAACCCTCAAGCCTAAACCTTTTCTCGCGCCTGCACAGTCACAGACCAGACATTACCCTGCAAATGATGGCTCGTCCTTGCTAAGTAGGAGGCCGAAAAACTTCTTCGGGCTAAACCACGAAGCCTAAATCCTGAACCCTCCCTGTCTAATTCCACCTGACGCAGTCGGAAAAGAGCCCTTAAACAAAAAAACCCTCCCTGTCCCAAACCCTATAGACCCTCAGTCCTAAACCCTAGAAAACCCTAAACCTCGCTTGTGGGCGTAGATCTCAGCCATGCGAGAGGGAAGAAACCCTGTAAGCCCTAGCCTAAACCCATCTCAACCCTATAAACCCTAAACCCCTAAACCCTAAACCATGCAAAAAAAAACCCTATATATATATATACACATACATACATACACACATATATATATATATATATACTCTAAACTCCTAAACCCTAAACCCCTAAACCCTAAACTCCTAAACCCTAAGCCCTGAAGCCCCAAACCCCTCAATCCTGAACCCTATAAACTCCTAAACCCTAAACCATATAACCCCTGAACCCTATAAACCCGAAATACCCCTAAGCCCCAAACACTATAAACCCTGAACCCTATAAGCCCTAAACCTCCAAGCCCTACACTGTCGCGCGTGGCTTGCTGGACCCCCTGTCTGGGACAAGGAGCAGGGATTTTCGGTGCCTGGGAGTAAGAGTCATACTCTGGAGGTTGCTAACGAGGTCCCTGTGGCACTTGGTGCAATGTCTGGACTGCAGGATGCTGGAGGGGCAGATGTAGGGAAGCCTTGAGTGCGTGGTGCAGTGAGTGAGTGCGGTGGAGTGCGGTAGTGGAAGCTTTTGGATGTGCTGAATAGGATTGCTGGATGCCCCTACGCTGGGGTAGGGGTCAGGGCCAATGTGCTTTGGAGGGATGTGCAGTTGCGGAGCCAATGTGCTTCGTTTGGAGTTGAATAGTGTACTGAAGCCTCGCCTGCTTGTCGAGTGTGAGTGCTAAAAAAAACCTCCAAACCCCTAAACCCTAAACTCCTAAATCCTAAACCATATAATCCTATAGCCCTATAACCCCAAAATCGTAAACCCCATAAACCCTGCCTATCAGGATGCGATCCATGTATCTACCTGACTTCGAGTCCCTCGAGGCGAAGGAGCTCAGGGGGGAGCTAAGGAAAAGCTCTGCAAGGCGGTTGGGGGTTTTAGTTTAGGAGTTTTGGGGTTCAGTTTAGGAGCTTTGGGGTTTAGTTTAGGAGTTTTTGGGGACTTAGGTTAGGAGTTCTGGGGTTTAATTTAGGAGTTTGGGGTTTAGGGGTTTGGGGCTTAAGGGTTATTGGAGGTTTAGGGTTTAGATTGGCTATTTGCTTCGTGCTTCTGTTTCTGTCACTCCTACGGTTGCATCCCTCGTTAAACGAGCAGGCCCTGCTGTTCAGGAGTGTTCGCTGGCACACAATCCAAGCCCATGCTGAAAAGGAGTTCGGGCTCAGGGCTGTGAGGGGCTTTGAGGTTTAGGGCTTCCTGTTTGGTTTAGGGACCGGGTTCCTGAAGTGAGTTTCCAGTGTTGACGGTTGAGCTCTTCAGGTTTTGTAGGGATTCTTCCTAAACCCGAAGCCTGCTAGACGAGTAGAAGCCTTCACGCAGGGATCTTGAAGTCTATGACTTCAGGATCCCAAAGACTCTTTGGGGTCTAAGAAACAGCTGCAATACTTGTAGGGGTTAGGGTTCTAGAGGCAAGGATTTCAGCCCATCACAAGATGTCGCTACGGTTTAGGGCGTTGAAGGTTTCCAGTGCTGGCTTGTGTTTCAGCCTAGCCCCAGACCCCTTAACATCAGACGTGAAAAAGCCGTGGCACATCCGAAGCTCGACGCCCTCGATTTGAGAGAGCGTAAAGGACACCGGACTTCGGTCGTCGCTTCTACCGAACCTAGCCGGGGCCCTGACATTTAAAGCTCTGAGAAGGCTGCACCATTCAAGAGCTTACCTATAGTCTCCATTGTAGTTCCTTTTTGTGGTTTAACCAGTTCTATATTAAGGATTTTATAAGGTAGCCCCAAAAAGGAACTACAATGGAGACTATAGGTAGGATTCTGGGGTTCTTGAGGATTTGATTTGACTTCTTCATGGTGTGAGAGGTTGGGGCTCTCGGATTCTGGAAACCACAAGGGCCTGGGATGCTACCGTCCTGTTCACAGTTTGCAACACAAGCTAACGGGTTTAGCATCTGACAGCTTGGGCTGCAAGGTTAGGAGCAGTTCAGAATTGCGGCTCACAAGCTGAGGGTACGGGCTTGGCTTTACTTGTCTGCGGGGTTGAAAGAAACAAGGGGCTCTTACAGGTTCATTGTCGAAGATCTTTTTTTTGCTCGGCACTTGGGTATCTTAGCAATAGAGGAGGCAACCTTTCACCTTTTTGGGGTTTGATATTCCCTATAATCCTTATACAACCTTAAAGGTTAACCTTTAGTTCCCCTAGGATACTGGACAAGTATGGCATCCGTTGTTCTGCCTTGCCGATTTATTTGGTGTCGAGTCTGTGCCTCTGTTGGAGGTCTCCCTTTTTTCAGGTGGGCCTTCCCAATGACTGCATTCTTTTTCAGGAGGTCAGTTAAAGTTACCATAGAAGGGAATGCACATGATTGAGCGTGTATCACTACTATGGTACCTTACTTCATATTCAGCAAGTTTCTTTGCAAGAGCCCAGATCAACATCTCAAGCATGCCAGCCCCATGTCGTTGCTCATGTTTCTTGGTATTGCGCATTGCGTGCAGATTCAAGTAATGGCAGTCATACCTTAAACCTTACGTTTGAAGGCTTTGCAGGACACATCAGCCCGGAACCCTAAATTTCGGTCGTTAAATGCTAAGCTTTTCAGCACTTACATCCTGAATCCAAAGCCTACCCAGCCCGCGGGAACAGTGTACTCTTGGCACTGCTTCGCTGGATGACGACATCTTGCGGTAGTCGTAGATCGGGCAGATTGTCACGGCTGTTATTACTGTTGCGAACTTCCTTTATGATCCAGAGACTGATGTAGCTGATTTTTTTTTAGATGGAGTGATGGAGTGATCCCTAGCTCTGTTATTCAAGAGTTGCTATCAATACAGTTGCAATGAATTGCAGGGTAGCTTGGGGGAGGGCTTAATTTCCAACCGCCTTCTTGCGCCGGCTGGACCCAGAGGACAGGAGGGATCACCTTCAGCCTACCTCCAAGCTGGATGTCACGGCATTTAAACCAGGATGTCTAGCACATAGGCACACTAGAACGACAGACATAAGCATAAGCTCAACACCCGATTTTTTTTGTGAAGCCGAGGATACCTCACAGCTAGAGTTCGTGAGCTTGGTTCTCATAGGCGCGCGCACCGGGGGCTTGGGAGCCTCTGAAGATGTTCCAGAGGTAGAAGGATGCACGGAACGTTTCGGGGCTGCGGGGTGTGATGCCTTGGGGATCTTCGCGGGCTCATTATGGGAGTTTCCGAAAATAGGGGTACCTTATTTTGGGGGGTCCTTACAATAAGGGACCTACTATTTAGTGTACTATATTAGGGTCCCCTATTTTCGGAAACTCCCTTATTGCCTGATGAGTACATCGGGGCTTCATGCTCAGGGTCTCCCCGGCTGCGGGGCACAGATGCCCAAACCTGGATTTTAGACTGGGTTCTTGTTAAGGGATTTAATTTAAGTTACCATAATAAGGAAACCATATTATTTACTATAGATCCCTATTGTGGTAACTTAAATTAAATCCCTTAACAAGAACCCAGTAGAGGTCCCTCGTCATTGAACTACAAAGCCAGAGCGATTCCTGGACCGTGCGAAGATTATGAGTTGCAGCCGCTCGACGAGACAGATGCTGTCCAGCATGGTGACTGTAGCATTTAGCCTGTTATGAGGACTTAGGAAGATGCATCGGAAGAATTCGCGCCGTACGTGGTGCCTGTTACTTCATCAGGCTCGCGACTTTGAGTAGAACAGGAGTTGCATGGCTGCGTGTGTGGGTGTGATGAGACTACGACGAGTCGGCATCGGTATAGCGGTATAGCATGTTTGGGATCTGGCCTTAGAGCAAAACTGACTTCTTGTCTATACTATATATATATATACACACAATGCATGTCGTAAGTTACCACAACCCGGGAAAGCACATCCTTTATACAGATGCGGTCTATCCATCTCATTTGGAAATCTAAACTTCAGTCAGAGCGCCGGTTGCTCATACCATATCGGGAGTCATACTATAAGGGTATAAGGCCCCTATCCTAAATCCTAAACCCCTAAACCCGAAATGTTGAAGGGTCAGTTGGTCCTTACCCAAAGGCTCCATTGTACGTAGTCCCTTCTGGGGATTACCTTACAGGATCCTAGACATAAATTTTTAAAAAAGGACCCACAATGGAGTCTATGGGTAAGGACCCTCAACCCGAAGAGGCTCTCTTGCTGTGTTTTGGTCACTGCTTCCGCGCCGATCGTTCCCGCGGCACCGGGAGGAGGCACAGATGGTGGGCTTCTGGTTTAGGCTCCGGCGAAAATACGGGGTATAAGCGTTGGGGGTACCAGGCTACAAAGTTACTGATCTGATTTCTTGTGCGTTTTCGTCGTAGTGGGAAGCTGCTACTGGTATCTGGAGTCGGTGCCATAAGCAGAACCACATCTGAACGAAACCCATATTGTCTGACTGTAGCAGGTCCTGGAGTCCAAAAGCTGGGCAGTGTGAAGACTCCTTTCCGTTTCCTGCGCTCGTTTTGGGGATTCCATTCCGAGAGTATATAGGGTTCTGAATGAATCGTTATACTCTTCCTGTATCGTGCCTATACAACTATAGTCTAGCATACTGCGCAAACCTGATTCTACTTGTCAAGGCCCATATATGAATTTCGAACCTCTTCCGAAGAATTGGGTCCGGGGCTTTGCGCATGAGGTAGCTGATGGTTTAGGGTTTTGGGCTTCTTGATCCTGTGGAAAGAGTGCAGCAATGAGAAGACAAGGGTACCGGAATCTAGGTCGGCTGGCGGTGGCTTGGCTGAGGTTGTAGCTGTAGGCCCAGAAGCGCTTTGTAGCTCTCTTTATTATGTATGGTGGTTGGAGAGTTATGGCTCTAGTGAAGGTTGTAGTGCTTCTAAGCTGCATCTCTGAACACAAACGTTCACGGCCGCCGAATATTTTCCTGTATTAATGAGGTGTTTTCCCGACAATACGGGCCTCAGACTTGAATCCCAAGGGTTGCGAGCCCTCCAAAGAGCAGGGAATTCCATTAGTCAGAGCAGGGATTGGCTCGAAGTTGCGAGTTTCCATGGCCCAGCTCTCCCAAGGCGAGCTACATGCCGCTCAGCACCCGGGATATGGAGGCTGGAGCTAGGTGATGTGGGGTGCGCTGACCCCTAAAACCTAAACCCTAAACCCCAAAACTCTAAAACCTAATCCCTAAACCCTAAACCCTATAAGCCCGAAACTCAAGCATGACGGTGCCAGGAGCTGAAGAGTCTCGAGTGTTTCTGTCACACGTGCCCCGAGGCTTAGGCAAGTCAAGACAGCTGCTGATTCTGTGACCTCGTGACAGGAGGCCTAACATGGACGGTGTCGCGGTCTTTGAAGACTCCAAGGTTGTAGGCAGATAGCAGCGGCAATATGTTGGGAAGAATAGCATTCGTAGTAGTAGCAGTCACCATAACAAGGATTGAACTCCGAGCCAAACAGCTAGTGCAACGGTTAAGGCGTAGGGGTATAGGGCTTACTAACAAGAGCCATCGTTTTCCAGTGCCCCCTGGCCGAAAAAGGCCAGGGAATGCAAACATGAATTCGAGGCATGCACGTGTACTACAGGGGCCAGAATAATTGCTAGAAGCGTAGTCAAGGGCTCCTGATGATATCTCTAATACAACATCCCTGCAAACTCCTGTTCTAATTACTCAGGCCCCTGTATTACACGCATTCTTGGCCCGTGGCCAGGATGTTGGTTCATACGAGCCCTTACTGTCCGCTTGCAAGGAAGTCATGTTCACCTCTGCTGGAGTCCCCCAGAAAGGGCTTGAATGAGAGCAGTTTCCACGCAACCGATGTCTGTAGCTAGCTTGAACCCGGCACTATCGTGGGGAGGCCACACAGCTATATGAGCGGTAGGATGCGTTAGGCGAACAGCAAAAAGAAATAGAATGGCAGGGCAAAGCCTACCCCATGGATGTGCTGTCCATTTGACAAAGTTGCAAGTGCGGGACCCCCAGGCTCCAGTTGCCTAAACAATGGGTTGCTGGCTTGCATGTTGCATGGTTTTTGAGTCTACTGCTTAAATAACTGGAGGCTGAGGGCGATTCCGAGAAATCTTATGCCAATGGGCTCAAACTCGGGCGTATGGCCAGATGCTGCGAAGCAATGCTGTGCCGGAGGGTTTAAGGGAGCCCAATGCCCAAAATTTGAATCTTAACCCTGACCCTAAACCTTAATCTAAGCTAAACGTACCTGAACACTCGACCTTGAACAGCCTAGTTGTACCGCTACAATCCTTGAGCTGCGCGGCTCGCCCAAACAATTCCGGTTTCGGTTGCGATCTGAAGTGGTCGTGAACTCCCCCCCAAGCCCTAAAGGGAAAACTCAGTGTGAGCGCCGAATCTCTAAACCCGGGACGAAACCCTAAAACCCCCTTAGATTGCTAGCTAGGAGGGAAAAAGCCCTTAGACCCTACACCTCGATACCTAGACTTTGCCACGGTCTGGATGAAGACCGTAGGTCCGCAACTGGCAAACATTTCGGCTCAAAGTTTGAGGTCGGGGCGTCGGGTTGAAGCTTTAAGATTGGGGTGTAGGGTTCAGGATTTTAACCAGGTCCGGTTTGAAGTTATAGGGGTTGGCATCTCCGTGGTTCTACGGTTCAGAGGGGCAAAATTGCAGGCATTACATCTTCATTACATGTAGTTGATATTCACCGATAACTACTTCGTCTTACTTTTTGATATATTGCAGTATACGAATATGAGTCAGTCTGAGCAGTTCTCATTTGCCTATGATTCCCAAGCCGATCTCAGTGGCTTTCGAAGTGAGAGTCCCAGCATCGAGCGCTATGATTTGCTGCTGCGAGACGCCAGCAGACACTGTGGCAGCAGAACCTGTGCTGGCACAGGCCCGGCCGGGGCACAGAGCACCAACCCCTCCATTCTAAATCACACCCTTCCTAGACCCTCCATCTACCCTCTATTAGACCCTAAACACCCATTATTTAGGACTCTCTGTCTTTCTCTCTCTTTACAAAACGGTCCTGGTTTGAAAGCCGCCAAAGCACCGAAACCTTGCAACCCTTTGGTTAATGGCGTTGAAGCCTTTGGGCCCTGCCGGGGTCACGTCCTCAGCTTTGAAGTTGTAATGCATGTACATGTATTGTATGTAGGTGTGTGTGTGTGTATGTATGTCTGTATGTACGTCTGTAAGTATGCATGTAGGTATGCATGTATATATATATATATATATTTATGTGTGTATGTATGTATGTATGTATGTATGTATGTATGTATGTATGTATGTATATGTATATGTATATGTATATGTATATGTATATGTATATGTATATGTATGTGTATATATATGTATATATATATATATATATATGCATGCACGCATGCACGCGCGCACACACACACATACATATATATATATATAGATATGCATGCATTATACATATATATACATG
>CAJNDV010002892.1:174-10933 GCA_905221635.1 Symbiodinium sp. CCMP2456
ACATACCTGCCTTTCGTCTTCTTGTTATACTATTGTGTCGTTTAGGGTCTCTGGTATGCAATCAAAACCCATGGTTTCAGCTGGCGGTTATATCCGGTTTAAGCCGGCCACGGGGGGGGGGGGNNGGGCGCGTACCTTCGGCATCCGCTCGGTGAAGTTGTCTTCTGACGCACAACGACCAGGCGTCATCAGCATCTGCTGAGTGCCTGGGAGCACCCTGAAAATGTTTTGCGCGGCCCCTCGGACGTCATCAGCATCAGCTGGGAGCTGTCTTCGCGCGATGTTAACCCCCACACACATCACCAACAAGAACTGAAGGCTGGCTTCGTGTGAGCTGTGGCAACTTTTCATCCATGCAGCTGTACTTTGCCCGATGCACAACCCTGGCGCGCATCATCTGAGTTGTCTTCATGCGATGTACAAGCACCGCACGCATCATCAGTAACAGCTGCGAGCTGGTTACGTCCGATGCAGCACCAGCTCGGGCATCATCGTCGTTGGCTTGCGAGCTGCTCTTCGCTTTTGCGTATAGTCGTTGCGCAGATCAACGGCCTCAGCAGCCATGCAAGAGCTCTTCCTCAATCGCACGATCATTTGCCCGATGCACAACCCTGACAGGCATCATCAGCATCAGCTGGGAGATGATTTCGTCCGGTGCGCAAGCCCCACCCGCATCATCAGCATCAGCTGGGGAGTTGCTTTGGCCCGGTTCACCGAAGGGCCGTCCGATGAAACCGCGCAACCGCCAGCAACCACAGAGAGGCGTGTGGGCGAAGGCGGCAAAGGGCCCAGAACCGGTCGGAACGAGCGAACGGATCGTTTCTCGCAGCACAGGGCCGAGGGTCCAGATTGCTTCAGTCAAAACCTGCGCCTCTCTGAAAAAGACTAGGCTCTTGAAAGCATGAGTCCGTAAACAAGATACAGTATATAGCTAGTACAAGCACAGACCCAAATTCTTCTCGATAAAGAAAGGACCCTGATACAAGCATGAATTCCGCATTTGTTCAGGAACCTTGCATGTATCTATGAAGCGATGAAAGCCATCAATACCCTTCCAAATTTCCACCCCCCCCCTATCTTAAGAAGCCCCCCGGTGCCCCAAATCGGATCCTCCAGGACTTGCTTCGACACCAGAAAGCAGGACTCGTAATCGCCCTGCCCAGCGTTCTCTTTGAAGGCTCTTGTCACGCCTCTTGTCCTACTGCGGAGTATGCTGACAGAATTTCTAAACCAGGAGGAGACGGGCATAGACAGGCCTGCTCTCTAAAGAGAGAGATCTCCCAGATTTTCATGTAAATAGTGGTTTTGGACAAGGTTTTGCAAGTCCCCTGCACAACTCCACGCAACAGAACAGGACCCCTTGAGTGATTCCGGGTTCGTGGTGGCCACAAATGCCAGACATCAACAGCTGCATCGGAGGGGCAGGGCGGGGCAAACTGTTTTCAACCGTAGAGTGGTCACAGAGGTTGATTTGTTGTATGGTCTGCATCTGTATACACTGACACTGAGCTGAAAGCTTGCATGATAGTCGCAGTTTGGAAAAGGCACACATGTAGAAGCAGAGCTGAACTCAATGGGCATGCCTTGACTCAGAACCTGTACACAACACAACTCCTGCACTCTTCTGCTGGTGCAATGCAGATACTTGGTGTGACTTGGGCACCCTTGCGGCTGCGACCCAAAGAAAAGAAGGCCCCACGGCCGACCCGCCGCCTGGCAGAAGAAGCGCGTCGACTGCGCGGCACGTGCATGGCCGTTCTCCACCAGCGCCGAGGGAAGGAGCTCGGCCAGGTAGCCTGCATGGCCGCAATGCACAAGGGTTCTGCCGAGGGGGCCGGAGAGTTTCATGCGCAGATGTGACACAGAGTCGAAAAAAGCGGGGTCAAAGCAACACTTCCGAAGACTTGATCAGGCCGCTCCCGGGACTTACGTAAGCAGCGGCTCCGCGAACGTGAAGAAAGCTAGGGCCGGAAAAGTTCCTCCGGACACGAATTCAAAAGCGTCCGTTTGCCCGTTCAACCTGAATTGAAAACTTTCAGCATGATGAGCCTCCACCGAAGGCCTTCCATGATATCACAGTCTGGTTGTAATGCCGGTAGGGAATCCCAAGGCATCCTTCTCAATGCAATGACTTTTGTTGCCAACATAGTGTGCTGTCGGGCTGTTACTGCTTAGCGACGACATCATGAATCCACGAAAGCCCAAACTCATCCAAACTCTTGCACTTCTTGGCCTTCCGCAGGCACACCTCGGGATCTGAAGAGGTCGAGAACGAGGCTAACTTCAGTTATAAGTTTTGATGGGTTCAACTCAAGTCGACGTTGGGACCGAAAGCAATCCCTTGGCCTGGCAACTTATTCTCCATGGAGCTGTGTGGGAGCAGACTCAAAGCGCTTGACTGGATAATCAGGATCAAACCGAAACAAGAAGGGCTTCGAAAACTGGGAACAATTTGCTCGACCACCAAAAACTGTGCACGATTGTGGACGCAAGATACGTCAGCTTGAACATGAAGCCCCGCAAACCTCAAAAATCCCAACTTTTTCCTGCATGCGATATGAGAAGGGCCAAACCTATATGGTAGATAGCGGGTAATGGGGATCGAGGGCTTTTTCGTTTGGGGAAATTCTGGCAGCCACAACATGTCTCGCATTGACAAGTCGCTACCGCGTCGCAAGCTCCGCCTCCTGCACACAAGCCAGCACAAACGGGTTGCAGGTTGCAGTACCGGGTGGAGTGCACTGAGCATAAAGTTCGACAACTGTGTTTCTTGGTACAGTAGGCATGGTTTTAGTTTCTTCAATCCAACTCGGCAGCAAAAAAACATCACGCGCACATGCATGCCCATCCACATATGTATATATATATATATATATGATGCACATAAACACAAATACGCCAACCCACACACACACACACACACACACTCAAACGTAGACGGGAAGGTACACCGATGGACCGACAGGACTTATCCCTACTCCCTACCTGATCCCGAGCTGCAAGCCTTATCCCCCTCTCTCTTACATCTCCATCCATCTCTCTCTCTTCACTTCACTCCGGGGTTCGAGGAGCGGGTCAGGCTCCCCGCGCCGAGAAACCCGCCCCTGTTTAAGGTCTTGGTAAAGGAGAAAGAGCGAGCGCTGCTGAAAAGGCATGGTTCCCCGGTCTGTGGAAACAAAGAAAAGGAATGGAATGCTACGCTTAAGGAAAAACAACAATAAACAACATCAAATCATGCCGAGGATACCCCCTGTCTTTACAAGTCCCCCGTGAAGCTGAAAGCTTCAGGTACGATTCCCCCGAAGGTGACAAGCCTGGTGCGCGGGTCAAGCAATTCCCGCGAATCCTGCAACAACCGACCTAACCAAATGACCTGTTGCTTGGAGCCTTTGCCTGGTAAGTTGTGTCACTCTCCCGGTCCTAGGTTATTCCACCAAAACAACAAAGGAACAGGAATAGTAACCACATCGTAGGGACCGGTGGAATCTCACAGAAAGTCAGGTTTCGTATGAAACAAGTCAGGTACCAACGCAGGCTCAGGGGACCAGGTCAACAACTATGGCAAAGGGGGGACTCTCTTTGCTTTGCTTTGCTCGGGGCTAGAGCTGCAGGCAGTCCCGCGGGCTGTTCGCGCTACCCCATCCAGTATTTTCACCGGATGGGCTCGACTGTGCGAAGGCCGCAGGGGCGCTTCCTGGTGAGTGCCTTTCAGCAGCAACAAGGTAACAGGCCAGTAATAAAAGTACCAACAGCTTCAAGTAGTGTGCCCCCACACACGTGTCAACCCGAACTGAAGCCTCACCCCCGCACGTCACCTCGTCCACTCAACCCTGAAGCCTGTGTGGAGTGGGTTCGCTTGTCTTCAAGGAGATTGCCCGTTACAGAAACAACATGAGTGCAACTCGTCTGTGCGCTCCCACTCTTCTGCTCTACACTGTTGGGTCCCCCACCTGACCTGCCTTAGCGCTGCCTTATCCCGAACAGAAGCCTTACCCACACATCACCTCGACCTTCCACTCAACCCTGAACCTCTGCATCGGGTGCCCCTTATCAGAACAAAGAGAAAGGTATACAGCGAGCTTACGGCAGGAGCTGAAGGATTTTTGAAGGGGTGCCCCGCTGCAGTGGACCTGAAGCTGGCGTGTAGGCGCCGGCGTCTGTGAGACTCACCGCTCTCATCACTCAGGGAGGCGGGTGCCTCCTCACTTCTCGACGCCGCCGGTGGTGCCATCCACGGCACAGATTCCACTTGGCTGGTGCCACTGTCCATCGGCTCTGGTGCCGTGTCTCCGCACCCTTCGTCAAAAGATGCCCCGGGTTGGTCGTCGTTGTTGCTGGCTTCGTCGTCGTCTTCAGTCGCTTGTGGTACAGGTGGAGGGCCGTCTTCTTCAGGTCCCCTTCTGCCGTGTGGTGGCTGCTCTTCATGAGGAGCCGCCCCGTGTACCTCATCCTCACCGAGGTTGATGACCCCCAAACTGGGTACTCCAGGTGCATAGAGGTCGTTCAGCCCGTTCTGGGCCACCTGTTGTACGCCGCCTTGCAGGAAGGGCATGATCCTGCGATGGTGGCGCATGGCTCGCAGTGGAAGCTCCGGCTGAGCTCCTGTGAGCGGGTGCTCCGGTTGACTGTTTGGCTCGCCATCGTGCGCCAGTACGTCTGCCTGGTGCCTCGTGCGTTGTCTGAGGTGTCTCCACTCCGCTGCATCCAGGTCGTCCTCCTCTTCATTGGGTGCTCCCCATGCTGCGTTGTGTGCCTCCCTTGCGCCTTCAGCGAGTTGGAGAAGGCGTTCCAGCGAGTCCAGCAGGTGAGGGACATCGTCTAGGGGTGCGTTGTTGAGGGCGTGGAGGATGTTGTTGCAGATCTCGTCCGCTCTCTCAGCGAGGCTTTTTTTTCTCTGTGGACTGCCCCCCAGTCATGCGACCTGAGTGCCCCGTGGAACTGGCACTCCTGCAGCAGTACCCGGGTGCCCCCCCATGTCGATGAGGGCTCGGATGGTGGTCATGCAGATCATCACCAGGTCCGCGGCAGTCTCGTGCGGGTTGGGAGGTGGGGGCTGCCTTGGTGCCCCACAGGGGGGGTTCACTGCTGCTTGTTGCGCCTCCCGACGTGTGTTCCTCGCTGGGTGGCTGCAGAACTGCCAGGGCTTGTTGTGCCTGTAGTTGTGCTTCCCCGACCGTCACGTCTTTCCCTCTGTCTCTCTCTCTCTCTCTCTCTCTCTCTCGGTTATGTTCTGTTCTCCGGGGTTCGAGGAGCTGGTGAGGCTCCCCGTGCCGCTAAGCGCGCCCCTGTGTCAGGGCCTCGTGGGGGCTCGGAGAAAGACATGGATCTCTCTCTCTCTCTGTTCTCTCTCGGGCATGGGGCGGTTCAGACCCCTCGGACCCCTCGCAGATGGCCCACCCGCATATTGCGGGCCTTTTGACGGAGAATGGTGACACGAGTTCCCAATGCCGGGGACGCTGCTTGAGAGCAAACTTTTGTCATATCTCTCTTTCTCTTTCTTTCGCCAGGGCTAGGGGCAAGGAAGGACAAGCCCCCCTCTTTCTCTCTGTCTCTCTTTCTTTCTTGTCTACATAGTTCTGCAAGTACGTAAGCGCAGGGCGATTTCACGAGACCAAAACGTTGCCCCCCCTCATGTGCTGGCGGGATTCAGATGGGATTCAGGCGCACGACCAAGATGCTTCCCCCGACTGGGCGGGAATCACAGACGTGACAAAACGTTTCCCCATGCAATGCATCTCTCCCATGCACTTATGTATACATCCGCCATACCATGGTCGTCAATCGAACAGTGGTCCAGCTATTATCAAGTGGATTGACTCCAGGCGCTGCACTGCGTTCTGACTCCCGTATATGGAATTAGACTTCGCTGCGGCACTGTTGACATGCAGCAATCGAATTTCATTTCACTAGATAGTCTATCCCAACTTTCGGCTCAGGAGGAAGACAACGTGTTGAATGACCGACATCCATCGGTCTAGTGAGTCTAGTGTAGACTTACAGGCTGTGGTCTACTCAAGAAAGCTCAAGCAGACGAGAAGAGAGACGAGCGAGCAGCAAATGAGGCAAGGAGGGGGGAGAGACGAGAGAGGGAGCAAAAGGGTAACTGGGAGAAGCCTTCAAAGCTCGAGCATTGCAATCTGGAGTTTTGAGATGTGGAACTTTACAGTTACAGGCTGAGAACATGGGATTTCTGTTGAGCAACGTCTGCCAACACTGACCAAGGGCCGCAGAAAAGCTCCTCGCTCGCTTCCAATCCCCCAGGACGGCTGGAGTACCTGCGCCGATCTGCTAGCGAATCTGTCAGAATACTAGCAATACAAGGCAGGGGTAGATTCAATCCCTCACACTTACATCCAACCCCCGGCCCCCAGCTCTCCTCCTGCCGCCCCTCCACCCCCACAAACAGCTAACATCGAAAAGCATCGACTACAAAAAGAATTGGGCGGCCCTCTTCGAAACACGGGACGAATGCCTGCAGCAGACTGACCATCTGCACAGGGAGTCTCCTTGCGGTAGGCGTTTGATAGCAGCGTACTTTAGCACGGAGGGCTATGCCTCCAGGCGAAATCTACAGAGAAACATGTCAGCGATTGAGGATCTTCAAATCTGGGTCGGCGTTTATGACAGTATGTTATGTTGTGGGCATAATCTGGGCTCCTGCACAGAGACAACGGACAATCGACAGGCTCGCGGGATGCGAGAAGAGGCTTTGAACCATGCCAGTGGGGCAAAGAGTTAACCTCGCGGAGAAGCCTCCTCAGGACACCCCGGTGTTCATGCGAAGAAAATTCAATGAGTCAATGAGACTATAACGGTAACGGTTGCCAGCCCTCCTCGAGAGGATTCTCGTTGCTGCCGCGGTTAGCAGACAGCTTCGCCTCGGATACGACTCGAAACCGTTTGCACCATTATGCCTCATTATGCTTTAGGACAGAGCGGCTACTCCTTCACGGAGGATTTCTCATGATGTGTGGCGTGGTACCGGCTAAGAATCTAACAAGGGATAGTGGTATCTTCTTCTTGTCAGAGCTTCGACATGCGACCTGGGTCAAATAGGGATGTTATCTAAACCACCCCATCATGTTAGCACAAATAGAAGACATGTCCCTGTCTCCATGGCGGCACATGGTCAGAGCTCGTGGTACAACATTTCCGTGAATCGCTTCGCAGAAGACCTGAAAAGCCTTGCGCTTCGCGTATGCCGCGCTCAGCCTGATCAGCCCGGCGACTGCGTAGAGGTGGCGTAGCCACTCCTCGAGCGACGAGCTTCCGAATGAGTTCCGAGAGCCAACACACGGAAAGGAAGACATGCTGCATGCAATGATGAAACTCAAAGGATACCTTCGTGGTCACACCACTGAGCAGATTCTTCTTGCCTCATAGCTCATGTATAGGGTAGACGCATCACGACTGTCCCTTCAATGCAGCAACTGCGGGATCGCTCGTGCCGTGTGAGAAGTCTTTGAGAGAGGCATGTCCTCTGAAGGCCAAGTGACGCCTGCCCGAGTGTTCTGTCTGTTTGTGCTAGGCCGTGAAGCTCAAACAGCGATTTACCGCATTGAACCAGCTACCATATCAATGCAGCCGAAGACGCATCTTCTGGGTGGAGCGCCAGGCCCTTCAGCAGCGATATCTCCTACACTTCGGCATGCTGCTTTCAAGCCTCTAGGTTTGGCTGCTTCAGACTCCAGTGCGCGGACTTGACCCACGAAACCGCCGTCGTTCAGCTATCCAAACGAGAATATGAAACCGATCGGCTAAGGCAAGCAAAAGCATTTACAATGGTTCGAAGTAAATTAATTGGTGTTTAACGAGTTTGGAGGGATTGAAACAAAGGTTTAAAGGTGGATTAGTATCAAATTGAAACAGTCAATGAACAAAGTCTTAAAATTCAGGGGAGGCCGCGGATTGAAAAAACAATGCATTTACGAGAAAGTTAAGTCGGTTGAGGCCGGTTGAAGAAGTGCTTGACAGCGCCACAAGGCATGACTAATAAGACTGATAGCCAGAACTTTAACAGACCGCCCAGGATGTGGACTGACTGCTACCAGCAACAGCCGGCTGCCAATCTGTTTAACATGCATTCACACATCTACTAGCATCAGTGTGACAAACTGCCTCAGAAGTCGCATAACATGCGCTCACACTACACAATCCATGCGGACGGCCCCGTACTCCACACTCCAAACCTCTTTTCTCCTCAAATTCCAGGAAAATACTAAAGCTGTAAGGTTGAAAGTTCGGTGTTGGAGAACTTAGACAAGAAACGAATCACTCCATGCTGACTCACGCACTCGCAAAGCAGGCATGGCAATAAGTCTCCGGGCTTAGGGCCACGGGGCTTTACGCGACGCTTCAGGGTTTAAAGCTGTCTAAACTTTAAAGTTTAGGTTCTACACGGCTCAGGGTCAAGAGACTTGTACGTAGTGTCAAGCGCATGGAGTTCAGGGCTTCGATTGCTCATAACTCGAAGAGGCCGGGCGAGGAGGGTTTGGGGTTTCGACTCTCCCGACGCGTACAGGGCAGGCAAAGCTCCACGGAATCCAGGCGTTTGGGGTTCCTGCTCTGAGAGGGACACCCGCATTCGACGGGCGCTTGTAAGTTGCATGCATAGTGAGAACCCCTTCCACTATTCACACGAGGATGTTAGCACGTACCACAAGGCTTTGTTTAGAGTGGTGATTCAAACACAACGCATGTCCCATGTCAGAAAAGCTCTTTTCAGAGGTGCTTGAAAAAACTCTGCATGGAAGTGATGCGGGAAACCCATGTCACGTCCCATGGCGACAGCATCTGCCTATGCCAATTACTGTAGCAGCATATTGGAGGTCGTTGCGGCCGCGTCGGAGCTGATGCAACCATGAATCTCGACTTTCCAAGTAGATGTATTTCCGGGCAGTTGTACACCGGAGTCCCATGGGCTAGAACTGATCCTGCTCCAAAGTCAAGAGCTGGCTCCCGACCTCAGCAAGAGGTGCTTTGTGCAGCAAAGGTCGCGATGCAGGGGTCTTGTCTAGCACTTTTTTATGCTACCCTGTTGCTTTTCGTTACTTCGTGTGTGGTATAAGAGTAGCTCCTGACCCCGAGACAGGTTTCGATCAAGCTATGAAAGCTGTCAAGCCACCTTCCAAGCTCGCATACAGGGTCATTCAGCTGAGTCATACGGGCTCCTAAGGCCTGCACGAGACGGTCCAGGGCTTCGTGGCAGTAGCTGTCCAGTTGCACTGCACGCTGGTACCACCTGGAGAGGATCAAGGTCTATCCCGCCTTTGCCACGAAACAGCTGCCTCTTGCCCAGGGGCTTTACAATCTATGTCCGAAGCCTTTCAGCGGCCAGTTCGACAATCGGATGTTCCCCACAGCGACTCGGGAGTCGCTGTGGCTAAATCCTGTCTGCGTGGCTGTGCCTCGCGGTTTTGGATCTCTGGCTGTGTAAATTTCACTGTATTGGCTAAAGCAGCTGAACCACCGAACTGTAAACCCCCGACCATATCTCTCCGCTTTGCTAGCCATCTTTCTCTTTCTCTATCGCTCCATCTCTGATCTCACTCACTCCCTCTCAGCTGGTCAGTTTTTCCGTCGCTCTCTCTCCAGCCCGCCACGCACACTGGGAACTCAACCCCAGACATGTCGACAACCCAGGTTACCATGGGGCCAGGCAGAACAATGTTGCAGCGATTCTGCTGCCGAGGGTCATCAGCGCATTCTCCTGGTAGCACAAGGACAGCACAGGGTTCCCTGCGCAAAGAGACCCTTTGCATTGTAACATCTTCCATGCCATAACCTGTCCAGGCCTACTCTAAGTATTGTGCGGAGGCTTGACAACATAAGCCTAAATATCATCCGCTCCGTCGCAATCTTGCCTCAAACCTACGAACACACTCTTGAAAGTACCCAGAGAGGGCAAGGTCCAGGTTTTCCATGGCTTCGTAGACTTTGCCACGGAGAAGGGCAAAGCACGAGGCCGTCTTCCTGAGTCCCAGGCAGCAGATTTCGCTGAACCCCGAGCTCCACAGGTGCTTCAGCATCTAAGAAACATCCCTGAACTTACTTGTTGACGGAATCGCTGAATGTCTCTCGGCTGTGGTGCCATTTCACTGCCTACGCCGTAAGAAGGCCGGTGTGAACCCTGCAAGGTGTGTGGAACAACATGCAACACGACATATCATCGGCGACTTTGGCCGGTGCTACATCCGAGGATCGGGTCAGAAGCTCCTTGGTCGTCCGGCCAATGGCCTTCCAAATACCTCCGGTTGAAGGTCTGAGGCAAGCAGGAAGTATACCGACATAAAACCTTCTGGCTTGGCTGACTTGGTGCTTTACCGCTGGGGATCGATGCAGATTTCGATTCGACTACTGCTGCTGCTACGACGACGACGACGACGACAACTACTACCACCACTACTACGACTACTACCACTACTACCACGAGTACTACTACTACTACTACTACTGCTGCTGCTGCTGCTGCTACTACTACTACTACTACTACTACTATTACTACTACTACTACTACTACTACTACTACTACTACTACTCCCTACCACTACTGGCTACTACTACTACTATTGCTACTACTACTACGTACTACTACCACCACAACTACTACTACCACCACCACCACGACGACTACTACTGCTACTGCTACTGCTTCTGCTACTGCTACTGCTACTGCTACTGCTACCGCTACCGCTACCGCTACCGCTACCGCTACCGCTACTGCTGTTGCTACTGCTGTTGCTACTGCTTCTGCTACTGC
>CAJNDV010002892.1:30472-44205 GCA_905221635.1 Symbiodinium sp. CCMP2456
GTCTGTCTGTGTGTGTCTGTGTGTCTGTGTGTGTGTGTGGGTGTGTGGGTGCGTGGGTGCGTGCGGGAGCGTGCGTGCATGGGTGCGTGGGTGGGTGGGTGGGTGGGCGGGTGCGGGTGTGCGTGTGTGCGTGTGTGTGTGTGTGTGTATGCGTATGCACATCTGCACATGTGCATCCCGTCTGTATGCAGGAACGTAAGTAAGCAAGTAGTAGATGTATCGCAAATTTGTGCTTCAACCGTGTCCTGGGCTGAGCCATCAGAGTCGAAGAATGCTAGGCCGTAGCGACGCAGGAAGTTGCGGGGGGCACCTGGTTGCCAAGTCTGGCTTGGTTGCATTAGGCGTGCAGATTGCCATGCTACGTCATGGCAGTCTTATAATCGTAAACTACGTTGCGCAGTCATCCGTATGCGTACAATCTAGCAGAATGCAAGCGGTGATCCACCCCGGTGATTTTGACTACGCTAAAAGCTTAAAAGTAGCGGCACCCGCTCCCGGCACTCCGTGTGCCGGTGAAGGTACAAGCATGGACCCTGCGTGACCCAAGGCCGCAGCCATTGTGGGTGTTTGTTGAAGATTTCCGTTTCGGCGTACTTGCCATCACACACCTCGGAGCCGTCGAATCCAAAACACAGCCCTATGATGGACCCCACTATGGTCTAGACTTCTCAACCTGGAGTATTGATATGGACTGTACCTTACAATATCGCAAGTACTCCTGCTGCCATCGCTTCAGATGCAACGACTTGGACATTCGCCTCGTCCTCTTCACAAGCCTTCTATGTGTGATGCTTTAAGCTGTCGGACTCTGCCCGACGAGGTCTCTTATCAGGATCGGTACTACAGGAAACATTCGACCGGATGCACCTAAGTGATGCGCAGAAGCCGGCGGCTTTGCTGGGAGGCAGTGGGCCTGTTTTTAACGGATAATTAGCATGAGCGAGGAATGGCGAGACACGTTTGTTTGACCAAAGTTTACCGTGACCTTGCGCAGTGTACCCTCGTCGCGTCAGGTGGCCACGACGCCCTATATCTGCAGCACAGGAGCCGTCGGATGTCCAACGAAAGCCAGGTGGGTCCGGATTTGGTGACGCCTGCCAACCAATCAGAATGCACGCAGCGACCGGCAGGAGACCGCATCCAGATTGCACGCAAGATTTGCCAAGCAAGTGTGACAACGGTCTGGGTCGGGGGTGGGGTCTGGCACTTGCTAGAATTATAGCGGAAACCGCCTTCCTGTTCGGATGCGGATGGTCACTAAGCTGAGCTTGCCGTCCGCGATGTAGAAATGCCTGTTGCTATTCTTGCCTACGTTTCGCACTACTGCACTACTGCAATTGTCATTGTCGGGGGTCAGGTCGACTGCCAGCGAAGCCACTAGATTCCCCTTCCAGCTTGTCCGAAAAACACAACCTGATTTGGGGCAGAGCGCTGAAGCACGGCGTTGGCCTACCGTGAAGAGAAAACTGTGCGGTCGTGGCGCCCAAGAGTTTTCACGAACGTCACCGAAGGCCTCCAGAAACAGAGCGGCCGTATCACTAAGGCTATCATCTCTTGGATCTACAGCGTGGAGTCGTCATGCACCAGCATGTCGTTACGACCAGCTCTGCCGCCTGCTTTGAGGCGAATCGAAGGGCTCTACTGTGCCAGGTGACGAGTCTTAGTCTTCTGCAATACAAGGGTAGGAGGACCTGCTGGCTCGGTGCCTTCTGAAGGGATCCTTATCCACAGGGGGCTTTTTGGGGAACAGACATGTAAACTGCTGCAATCCAGACAAACGAAGTAGATGCGCGACTGTCGGGAGTGTTCGGTGAGTGCGCTAGACGCAAGCAAACCTGGTGTGGCTGAGTTCGTTCGAGCGAGGACGACACACTCCGGGCATTTTGGGAAACCTTGCAGACAACGGAGTGGCTTCCTCCCAGAGCTCACACTCAACTGTGAAAGATCATTTCGGCTGATGCAGCTGCTGTGCCAAACGTTTCGCAGATTGATATATTCCTGCAAGAGGATTAGTTTACTCAAATGCCGATTTTGTAGTCGCACAATCTGCGACACTCTTGCGACTATAAGCTGATACTTTGGATGTTTCCCGAAGAGCCGGCCAGCCCGATGCTCGACTGGGCATCGAGCAAAAGAGTCACATGCGAAATCGAATACCCGCTATAACACTGTATCTTCCACCTGCAGCTCCGACGAGTAATCGCGACGGGGACAAAGCTCCCTTTCAACAGGAGCCGAAGGACGGCTTCACAAGCGCTTCCACAAAAGCACAGCCACACTGTGCTAACCCCCTGCTGCGGACCCTGATCCTTTGAAACACTCTAAATAACCCCAATCCATGACATCACGACCCCAATCCGTTGGTTCCCACCTTCCCGTTCGCGCGACGCGACTGGGAAGATTACCCTCTGGTCGCCAGTGAAGAACGCGGGCCTTGATTGTCGGGAACGCACGCTTGACGGTTCTTGGAAGAGTTCCTGAACTCGCGACACGTGGGTCTTCTACTCTGTTGAGCTCCAACGTGCGACGCTCGTCACCTCTTGCGGAGCGGGCCTAGTACATGATTAGCTTAATTAGCTGGCTCGACAGAAAGCACAGGGAGCGTTATATGATGAATCTTTAACATCCCTTTGGCTCGGAGGCAGGTACTGCCCATTACTGCAGGCATTACTTACTGCCCTCTAACGACCGGAGAATGCGATGCTTTGGACAGCGCCAGCCTTACGCGCATGCGCAGCCTGCAACATGCCTCAACAATGGATACTAGACCAGGAAAGGCCTCCATCCGTTCTCCTGTTGCGGCCCCTCTATCACACTATGGAACTTGTCGCTGAAGATGCAGACCAGAAGCATTGATTTCCTGACGCGGCAGGGACATACCGCGCAGAATGCACTGGCTTTCTTTTCACTTGTCCGTATGTGGACATGGCGACGATGCGTGGCAAGTGCGCCATACTAACAGTATGATCGTTAGTGACTTAAAGTGCTCGGCTTGTCCTGTTACGCTTCCCTTTTTGTTCTGCCCTCGCCACATGAATCAAGCCGAGACCCTCTAACTATCACCAAGCAGTGGAGACATCGGCAAGGCTGTGCTTGGTGTGAGCACCGAGTTCCATCTGCAAAAGCTTCCCGTCTCAGCCAGTCAAGGCAACGCAAAGAATCCCGCGATGATAAGTTCTTTACCACCTTGATAGCAGCTGGGCGTCTTCGTACGCCGTCCACAGCCAACCTAAGCAAATCCAAATTGAATACCAAATTGGATACGTCTCCTATAAGTCTTAATTAGCTGAGCCCTGCCTATATTCGCTCTGTAGCATAAACCCGCTTTTCCAACCAAAGAAATGTCAGGCCTGCTGAACCTCAGTTCGAGTCTCCTGGGCAGCTGCCGCTTTGGGTGCTCAGTAAAACCGTGTGCCAGACGGGTCCATAGAATCATAGAGTCATAGTGTGTATGCCAAACACACTCGACTCATGACTTCAGGGTATGTTGCGCCGTTTGCATTCCTTGATGCATGTCCAGGCAGGTGCAACCCATGCAGCAGGAACGGAGTGGGCTTTGTCTGTCCGTCTTGGTACAAGGCTTTGGCACAATGACGGTCGTGGTGAAGTATTTGAGCAAAAGGCTTAAAGAAGCCCATGTTGAAAGGGCAACCTGAATGAGACAGCACAGATCCATTTTTTGACGCACGCATTCGCCTTGTTCCGCTTCTCCAGCCTACCGTCCGCATCCAACGACGACCTGACAAGGGACACAAACCAAGCCAGAGATTGAAGTTGAGGCACGCCACGCCTTGGGCTTTCCAGAGCTCAAGTTTCCAGATTGTGGAAGTCAGAAAGCAAGTTTACTTCGTAATGTGCGTTGCGCAGATGTCGAAAGAGGTTCCGACTCTGCATTTTCCCGACACATACAGCCCATCACCAGCCTACAGCATCTCGTGGTGGAGGTGCCTTATAGTCCAACCGAGGCTGTCTGTCGCAAGGAAATCATGCATAAAGGAGACCACACATGACTGGGTGATGCCACATCCAACATCCGAGGCGCAACCATGCTAAAGCATGATGAGGCGCAGCCCGGCGGAGTAGGTGACAAATCTGGGCTGCTTCACCCCGCAAAGAGATCCAAGGTCGTCCCATGCGATAACGATAACTACAGCTACAGTAACCGGGGACAAGACCTAAAAACTTCTCCGCCCCAGCGACCAATCGGACAGCACCTCCTGCAGCTATCGCCGAGCCCGAAAGAAGGGCCACGAGTAGAAGCACCTGGGAATTTTGCCGTGAAGTGGCGGGGGGGGGGGGGGGGGGGCCGACCTAAAAGCAATGCCGGAAACCGACAATTGTTTGTGGAACCGGTGCCAGTCTCGCAAAAGAAGTACGATTCCTGTGCTCAGCACGAGCAGTTTCGGGGACTTGAGCCAGTTTACCGGTTGGGCCGCCTGGCTGTTCCTAGCTCCGGCCAAAGAGCCGAAGACCTAGACCTAGACATCCTAGACCGCACCTCCCACAAGACCGCATCGCAACCCTGACCATTGTCCGACCTGTAGCACGCGATCTCGACGCTTTCGCCGGCGGGCGGCAGTAAATGAAAGCTCCCCGTCCTGGAACAGGGCCTCGGATGCACCAAGTGCTCTGTTAGAGTCCGTTCGACGTCATTTTCAACGTCTGTTGCGCATCCCGGAGAGGTCTTGTCACCCGTCGTTAACTTCCACTCTCGATGCAAACAGCGCTGAGCAAGCTGGGCTCAACCGATGCTCCGTAAATGTGTTGCAGGATTAAGGAGCCAGAGTTCCAACTGTAGCTCCGAGTCCATGTTTCTCAAAGTCATGCACCGCCACAGTGGCAGACCATGGCCCGCAAGTGTCTGCCAAACTCCATCCAGGAGACCAAGATGGAGGGTCCGAAAATGGCCGGCAAAGCTTTGCTGAAGATGCTGTCCTTTGGATCTGTGGGAGTTCGTTTGGCGAGTGAAGTTGGGAAGTGTTTATCGTTCATAATCATAATCGTCCACCCACCAGCAGGCGAATGGCTGAAGTGCAACACTAAGTTTCTGCCCACAATCGGTGTGAGGGATCTCATGCTCTTGGATCTGTTTCCGGGCGCGCGACACCCCAGTGTTTCACCGACGACTCTCGCTTTCTCTCTTCCCTCCCTCCCGTCCTCCCTCCCCCGCCTCCCCCTTCCTCCCTCTCTCGCTCGCTCGCTCGCTCGCTNNCTTCTTCTTCCACACAGCCAAAGGAGAACGGTTACCCGCACCCCTCGCGCGCACACGCCCTGGTGCTTGTCGTTGGTAAGACTTCAGAAAGTGATGAGGCAGGCGTTTGAGCCGTAAAAAGCCCCCCTGAACTAAACTTAAATGACCCCCCTGCCTCATCAAAAGGCTCACGCCTGTTCCGTGTGCCTTCCTCTCTCTCTCTCTCTGTCTCTCTCTCCTTCTTCTCCGGGGCATAGAGAGCTCTCTCTCTCTGTCTCTCTTTCTTTCGCCAGGGCTGTGGTGGGGAGTTGCCTTCTCTCTCGCTCTCTCTCTCTTTGTCGTTGCTTTGCTTTGCTGGGGCTAGGGCTAGTTCTCTCTCTCGCTCTTTTTCTCTTTGCTTCTCTCTCCGTTGAACCGTGATCGCGCCCTTTCACTTTGGTTTGGGCAGTGGGGTTCAAGGCCTCCCACTCCAGAAGGCTCACATCTGCGCTTGTCGACTACTGGTGCATTGCTGCATGCCTGGCTGTTAATGCTTGTTGCCTTCTGCCTGGCGAGGTTGGGGCACCTTAGATTATAAGGTTGAGTTTTCAATGCGCAGCTTCAAAACTTACGTTCTAAGTAGAGCCCAATGCCCTGTGCTCCCTGCGACTTTCGTACTGCGTGCCGGCCAGGAGTCCAGCACCAAGGGCAGGACAAAAGCCAAAGCAAACCGCAGATCCGTCGGTTGGTCGAAGCGACCTAGATGGTGTGAGCAACATGCTCAGCATAGAAAGCTGCAGTGATCGGAGGCGCACATGCAGGAACATGGATTGTGCAGTTGACTTTCTGCTGGGGTTCAGTTCGGATATGCCGACAACGCTATCGTGGCGCCAAGTATCAGTTGATGGTGGCCACTAGTGGCCTAGCGCAAATAGAAATCTCAAGGGTACAGTGACAGAGGCAGGAGAGGTACAGCTGTTCACGTTTTCGCATGAACCAAGTGGCCTGCCTGTTTACAGCTTGGGCGAGCGAGGCAAGTTGGGTGCATTTTGCGGCCGAGACTGCAGTGTCATTCTCATGGATCGAAAATTTAGCGAATGTACAAGCATTTCCACGACTCACGACATGTTGAAAATCAAGGGTGACATCAACGACCACTCTTAGTGCAGGAATGCAGATGCGGGATTGGGCTGCGTAGTTTCGAGGAGATGAGCTCAAGCCATCACTGCAAGCGACTGCACCAAGAAGTCGAGACACTGAAAGCCGGATAGAACTTAGGAGCAACGGCAGTATGCAAATGAATAAGATGAAAGAAAGAGCGAGGCACTGAGGCACGGCAAGTAAACGACGCGAAGACAGCTCGAACAAAATACTGCGATGCTCATGATTCTCCGAACAACGAGGGAAGAGAACATGAACATGTGTAGTCGGGAAAAGCCGCGTTGACATCCGCAAAGCTATAGTCGTCTGAGTCATTTGGCAGTCGCAACAACAATCTCTTGCCTCAACATGGTGATTGTGCTTTCGATGTTCGAGGTCGCGTAGCAGGGTTCGATCAGTTGCAATGCCACGTGGCACCAGCTTATTAACCTAGTACTTGTGGGCTTGCTTCGACAAAAGGAGCAGCTAAACATGCAACACTATTGGCAATGAAGATGTAGCCCCAAGCACATACATCGGAGTCAGCAATGACTCGTGACCGACTCCCCTATAGAGTAGAAGAACAAAGCTGCTGGCCAATGCTTGTGCGTCACGTTCCAAGCACCAAGCTGCAAAAAGTAGTGTGACATGTGTTATTTGTCGAAATTTGTGGCCATGGCACGCTGGCACTCCACCAGGCACTTCGCCTCCGGAGCACGGCGCCTTCACCGAGATCGCGTTAGATTTTCTGCGGGGTGGGTTCTTGAGCTGCTGTTAAAATTTAAGGGCAGGAACTAGCCTTGCCCTTCACCACGGCAAGCTTCCGGCATTCCTGCCCTCTGAGCTGTAAGAGTTGAGGAGGTTCTTGTCCCAAGGGCTTAGTCTTCTCGGTGTTTCTGGAAGGAAGTATACGGTACTCTTATTGGGCCAGACTCGTGTGATCGCTGTCGGTGGTTTCACTTTACATGACCTTTTTTTGTTAGGGAGTCTGAACGGACCGGTCGAACGGAAAGGAGCCAGGGGAGATGCTTCGAAACAGATTCCGTTCAAAGGCTGCCCATTCTAGTCTGTGGCCTTGCAGACTGAACTAGGCAGAGCTCCACAAATCAGAAGTGCAGGCTTTACGTGACCACTGGCTGGCGTAGGTTGGGAAGGCCACAGAAGGTGACTTTGCTGCTGCTGCTGCTGCTGCTGCTGCGGCTGTTGTTGCTGTGGGTGGTGGGTGGTGGGTGGTGGGTGGTGGGTGGTGGGTGGTGGGTGGTGGGTGGTGGGTGGTGGGTGGTGGGTGGTGGGTGGTGGTGGTGGTGGTGGTGTCGCGATGGCGGTTGCGGTTGTTGTTGTCGTTGTCGTTGTGTTTGTTTGGTTGGTGTTGTTGGTTGTTGCTATTGCATGCTCTTATTGGTAGAGACAAAAACTGGAGCTCCGTCTGTTTTTGTTTGACCCGCCCCCCCCCCTTTACGACAACCGCCCACATTACACCACGTTTCCACCCCAGGTATGGGAATGTACAAGGGTTTTCATGGCTTTGGAAAGGATTTAATGGTAATGTTGTCATGGGATTCTGCCGGGCTTTATGGTGCTTAAAGGTTTTGTTGGGGTTTTAAAAGGGTTTCTCTGGAATTTTGAAGGGTTTTCCTTGGATATCGAGCCGTTCAAAAGGGATTTTTGAAGGGTTTTATGTGATGTTGAAGTGCTTCAGTGGGGTTTTGAACGAATGGCGTCAGTAGGAGGGTTTCAATGGGATGTTGAAGGTGGGGTTGAAAGGGTGTTGGTGTTTAGGATGGTTTTACAGGCTTTTGTTGTAGTTGGAAGGAGATTTAGAAAGATATCAATGATGTGGACAGTGGAAGAAAGCGTGGGGTTTAGGCGCTGCAGATCGCTGCAGCCCAGAGCTGAAAGCCAAACGCACTCCAAAATCTCAAAACTCGAAGACCGCAAGTTCTCAAGCCGAAACACCCGTGAACCCTGGATAGAACATCCTTGGAAATCCTCTACAAATCCTTGGAAATTCCCTTGCAAATCCCTGGGGATAAATCGAAAACCCGAAATCCTCGTAAATCCCCTGCCAATCCTTCAGACCTTGCATGTACACCACAGCCAGGGTGCTGTTTTTGAGGGGGAAACAACATGACGGGTTGTCTCTACCGAATGTACGGACAAAGTGCTGACGGAGCTGCAGTTGTTGTTTGCACCTTGGTGTTTAATTATTGTTGCCTTTGCTGGTGTCGTCCTTGTCGTTGTCGTCGTCGCCGTCGTCGTCGTGGTCGTGGTCGCTGTGGTTGCTGTTGTTGTGGTTGTGGTTGTGGTTGTGGTTGTGGTTGTGGTTGCTGTTGCTGTGGCTGTTGTTGTTGCTGTTGCTGTTGCTGTTGCTGTTGCTGTTGCTGTTGCTGTTGCTGTTGCTGTTGCTGTTGCTGTTGCTGTTGCTCTTCTTGTTGTTGTTGTTGTTGTTGTTGTTGCTGTTGTTGTTGTTGTGGTTGTGGTTGTGGTTGTGGTTGTGACTATTGTTGTTGTTGTTGTTGGTGGTGGTGGTGGTGGTGGTGGTGGTGCTGTTGCTGTTGCTCTTGTTGTTGTTGTTGGTGGTGGTGGTGGTGGTGTTGGCGGTGTTGGTGGTGTTGGTGGTGGTGGTGGTGGTGGTGGTGGTGGTGGTGGTGGTGGTGGTGGTTTTGATGCTGGTGGTGGTGGTGGGTGGTGGGTGGTGGTGCTGTTGGTGTTGCTGGTGGTGGTGCTGTTGTTGTTGTTGTTGCTGTTGGTGTTGGTCTTGGTCTTGCTGTCGCTGTTGGTGTTGTTGTTGTTGTTGCTGTTGCTGTTGCTGTTGTTGTTGCTGCTGTTGTTGCTGTTGCTGTTGTTGTTGCTGTTGTCGTTGGTGGTGTTGTTGTGGTTGCTGCTGTTGCTGATTCTCTACTGTCGTCGTCGACGTCGGTGATGGTGCCCTGCCGGAGTGGCAGAGGTGGTAGTGGCCGTGTCTTCTCGGAAGCAGGAATTTTACCGTGAAGCCAAGAAGGCGGACCGTGAAGAAAAGCACACCCTGCCCTGGCGTGGCGCCCAAGCCTGCTGTACAGCCGCAAAGCTTCGTGAGGATCGCAGCCTGCCTCATCCAGGCCTCCAGAAAAAGCAACACTCTCAGGCCAGGTAGGGGCTGCGTGGGAGAAGGGAAAAATGCCTTGTCTGCCTAGTCTCTGTCATTTTTTTTCGCAGTCGAGTTCGCCGGCATGGTGCAAGCCACCATGATCGCCATCGTTTTACTATTTACGTCACATTATACGCAAAGCCACTTTCAGTGCCATGGGTCGTAGTCGCCATAATTAGTACAAAAACTAAAGTCGGCAGGACCACAAACAGTCGACTTAGCAACGGCATGTGCCTGTAGCTCATGCCTAACCATGTACTACGAAGACGACGAACAGATAAGCAAAGACAGCATGGGCCGTCCAAGCTGCAATCATCAAGAACACTGATGTCCTCGAAGCCACTGTTCAAACCAAGACCTCAGCTCGGGCGTGGCCTGCTGCTAGGGACTACATGGTCCTTATAAGCGCTAGTGCAAGCGATGGGCGCATAACACATGCTGCCACGACCTTACCTGCCTTACCCTGACCCTGCACATGCTCGTGCATGATACCCTGCTATCTATAGGTTCTATTCATTGAAAGCCCCCGCAACAAAATCAACCACATGTCACGCAACACGCAGCACAAGCGACCAAAAAAGGGCTTCACGGAGTGGATCGCATCGCCGAGGAGACAACTCTTCCCATCTGTGCCGGGCCGCCAGGGAAGTTCTTTACAGTTCCGCCCTGCTCCAACATGTGGTATGTCTTTTTGCGGAAGTCTTAGTGAATCGCAGAAAGTCACCGCCCCATGTGAAATATTTAACTACAACCACCATCGGGTCTAAATACAATGCAAAGCTTCAACCTGACGAGGCAGATGCCGCGCTAACTGCACAGCATGCTGGGAATCACACTTCGTGGTCCCTCAACTTTCCTCGCTACTGGTCTTAGTCCATGCTTCCTCTCTCGTTTTCTTGACACAGTCCACCGATCACAGACTATCTCCCACCCTCTACCTGCGATCTGAAAGTTGCCGGCCAATGCCTTTCATTGCGATAGTTAAAGTTCGTCCGTGCAAACGACAGCTCTGCATCATCATCGTCATAGTTTCTGGCTGGTAAGGACATGTTTTGTGCCACCCAAATGACACACCCAAACATCGGGACATATTTATCAGGACAACGAAACCGGAAGTTGAGGTGTGCTCAGCTCTTATCACGACACTGTAGTCAATGCATGAGTGCTAGCACAACGCCCTGAATACACTTATTGAAATCATCCGATGGCGGGCGCCTAGGCTGAGCTGCGGCCCAGCGAAGGCAAACTGCGGCAGTTCTCGCGTGCGCCTCCTTGCGAAAGCTTCCCACCTGAGAAAAGTTGGCTACGATTGCTTAGGGCTTCAGGGTCTGCACTGCATCGCAATCAGTCCTCCACAGTGAATGCAACACCACGCCCTCGCAAGCCTCAACACCCGAAACCCTAAAGCTGCCAACTGCCTGAGAATTGCGATCGAGGAGACTCATCGTCCGGGATCAGAGGTGTGGGCCACTCTGGGAACAACTCCTGGAACCTCGCCGAAGGAATCTGATCTTATAGTGAAAATTCAGCGCTTCCGGCTTGCACATGCCCCTACTGTATCAACAGCTACTACTATTGCACTGCTTCTAACCTCTCGAACACTGACATGGTCCAAGACAGCCGTTGTGACAGACAGTGTGGGAGCTGCACGAAATCAAAGATGCCCTTCAGAGTTCCGTGTTAGGAGATCGATATTGAGAGCATCAGAAGTCTCCACACACTTTCGAACGCCGCAGCCGTGTTACGAGCCTCCCGCGGCTAGTAGTGCTCGGTCTTGCTTGTGGAGGTCAACAGCACGAGCCAACAAACAGTTCGCGATTCGTAGTGGTGGTACTGTTCTGTTAATCGCATATAGTTTTCAGTCCGAAGAAACTGACGTCGAAAGAAGCTGCGCTTTGCCCGCCATGTGCCCTCCCCGCAGTTAAAGCACCCCTAGTCACCTAGTCATGGCAGGAATGCCAATGGTGGAAGTTGAAGCCGTGATGAGAGGCGGCAGCAGCGGCATTGGCGTTGAGCGACAACGACTATGTCACTATGTCACAATAGCATGGCCAATCGCCATGATGGATCTATCCTGTCGTCACCCGTTGCAGTAGTCGAAAACATCTCTGACTCACCTCAGCACCGAAAGCTCTATCACCTTTTGGCTAATGCATCCTGCCAGGGGGCACTGCTTTGGCCTCGGCTCCTGCAAAGTCAAGCATTTCCCTGTTGAGGCGGCAAGCTGGAGATGAGCATGTCCGGACAAGTCCCACTTGGGACCCTCTTCTGGATTATGCCGGCTCTGACCTGGAAGACCCAACGCGTCCCCCAACCCGAAACCTCCAAGTCTCCAAGCCTTTCCGAAACCCAGGCGCGCCGCCACTGCAACCTGTACGCCCTACATTGTCAGAAGTCTCACAGCCGAGCTCGCCCGTCCGCTCCTGACTTCAAACCTGGGCCAACGCTGGAACCGGGCGTGGTATCTCCGTACCGGACAACGAATCGGTTCCGGCAGAATTGAGGCTCCAAGTTGTCGGGTCGACGGCTTTTGGGGATGAGGACTTCGCGAGGTTAGGTCCTTGGGAATTGACGCAGGGCCGCAGGACTGCAAAGCCGAGGAGCCCTGTATTCGTTGGTCCGTTGGCCGGAAAAGGATGACGCCAAGCAGGTTCCCCTCCACATTGGGAAGTGCCTCCACGATTACCTCAGATTTGTGCCATGCTTGTTGTTTCTATACTCGATACTTACAAACTGAATCCGTGCACGATGTGAGAAGGCACCAGGAAGCCGCAGCCAAGTGCCTGTATCGCAAAAAGGAAGCAGCTCTCCGAGCCTCCACGCCCACCCTCACAACTCACAATCCCGGTGTGGAATAGTGTGGAATAGCAGCTCGCGGTCCAGCTCGCTTCTCTTATCTGTGTGGCCCTACAACCTTGCCGAGCTGCATTGTCGTTTCGCGCTGAGTAGTTCAAATCGGTCCGATCGCCTTCAGCAGCGGGAATGGCCAGCACTCGGTAGACGATCGGCCGCCGATCCTGAAACGGTACTGATGGCACTCAATCACTGCCAACGCGATTGCTGAACTACAGTAGACATTCTGAGTGAGGTGCTGGAGCGGGCGGTCCAGAAATTAAACCGTCAGCAAACCCTTGAGGCCAGAGGCTCTATGCTTGTGTCATGCACTTCCTACCAGCCTCGGTAGTGGGTGCATGCGATCATCTTACCGCCGGTGCATGTGCCGCAATCTTTCGCGAATTCTCTGAAAGAAGCCCAGAGGAGCCAAGCAGCTCGCCGCAAAACTCTTCACGACCATTAACCGGACCAGAACACAGCCGAGGCTCTGCAAAGCGGCTCTGGTTTGCTGCCACGCCTTGCTTACATAGTGCCTCGACAGGAGGGCCGAGGCTTCCGACTACGTAAACTCTGTAACCCAGCCCAAGCCCCTTCTGTCACGTAAGGTGTTGCTGCTTCCGTAACGAATGCTGTTGGCCATGTCGTTGCTCTTCGCAAGATTTGTGTTGGCATTCTGCATTCTGACGGCTTCTGACATAGTGACATCATAGAGCCGCGAGGAGAGTAGGGGAACCCATACATCACAGCTTAAGGGTTCTCCCCACATCGGCTAGGATCGTCTGGCTGCCAGGGCGAGCAACAAGCACTTCGGGTCAAGACCTTTAAACTCATTAAGCTTGTTGGTCTCGCTCCTCCTCTCGCTCCGACTGTTCATCTCTCCATCCGGACACATGAGGCAGGTGTCTGCCGCAGTGCGATGGCTCAATGGGCTTATGGCACTGATCTTGCGCTTGTTTAGTTGAACTGTCCCGGGCGAACGCCGGTATCACGGTTCTAACCGTGCTCGCAACCGGGGCCTGACGTAAGTATGCATACATGCAAGTGCGCACATGTGTACTGCACGTATGTCTATGCCTGTATGCATGTATGTTTGTACGTACAGATGTGTGTACGTGATGTATGTAGGTTTGTTTTGTAACATACACACATACATGAATACAACCATCCATCCCATGCATACATGTGGGTAGGTAGGTAAGTAGGTAGGTAGGCAGGCATGCAGGCAAGTAGGTAGTTAGGTAGGTAAGCAGCTAGGCAGGCAGGCAGGCAGGCAGGCAGGCAGGCAGGCAGGCAGGCAGGCAGGCAGGCAGGCAGGCAGGCAGGCAGGCAGGCAGGCAGGCAGGGAGGGAGGGAGGGAGGGAGGGAGGGAGGGAGGGAGGTAGGTAGGTAGGTAGGTAGGTAGGTAGGTAGGTAGGTAGGTAGGTACATACATACATACATACATGCATACATACATACGTA
>CAJNDV010002892.1:44305-68390 GCA_905221635.1 Symbiodinium sp. CCMP2456
GAACGCACAGCGCACAACCATATGTATCTATGTATATCTATCTATATATATATATATATGTGTGTGTGTGTGTCATGCATGGGGTTGAACCTGAGATAGATTCGGCTGAAGGCTGCTGCACCCTAAGAATCTATTGATGTCCTACCAACGCGACGCAACACAAGGACCATCAACAGCGGTTTTGAAAAAGCGGGCTTCCAAATTCAGAGTATCTTCCAACGGACATATGTATATAATATAACATCACATATATATGTGTATATGCTACTCCCAATCCAGGATCCGCGCATCTACTGTTTGTAGCAGCCAAGTGTTGTGTTTAGGCTTTGTCTTGCGCATTACTGGAACCGAAATAAAGCCTCGTAATATTGCCGTCGATGTTCTGCCCTTCTCTTTCGCAACATTGGATCAGCTTCTCAACAGCACCCACCCACCCACGATCACGATCACGAGTTCGACAAATGAAAACGGAAATTGCACATCAACGTATTGTTACTTGCATTCCTTTCGAAATACCCAATGCTATGTAGTGAAATCGTGCGGCTCCAAACCATCAGCCCTGAACTAAAGCCCCCAAAGAGTCCGAGCGACATAGGACAAATATATGGAAGAGTTACCGGTATATTACCTGCTGCTATTTATTCAAGTAGTAATTGCGAGCCATGTGTTACTGCTTTTGTTAGAGCTAAAACGCAGCTAATTTGGTTTCAAACTTAAATGCCTACATACATACGGCTCAACGAGTACTCGTGTGAAGCTTGCAGTTATGAGTTGCCAACGCCTGCTATCTAGATTGAAACAATCATGATTATTGCTCCTGTTTTCGTTCATATGAAATTAATCTCGGTCCAGCATGTGTTGAAGAGGTCATTGTGTTCGCCTCATATTTAAATAAGCTCAATAAACAAGCTAGAACATATGCACGAACGCTTACTACTCAACTAATTAATGCTGCAATAGCTAGTCGATGCACTAAAACAAACGAGACAGATAAGTATTCAGCAGTTCAGTGTTTCTTCATTTGCGATAAAATTAACGGTTCACTTCGTTCATGAAAAGGTAAAGCGTATGCGAGCCTGCGAACCAAGGTTCATCAGTCACTTAATCATAAAATGCCATGTGCATAACCTTAATAATGCGTGTTCGAGCATCATGTACATACTAGTGAAACGTCCATGGGATGAACTAGAAATTTGGCCAACTATGCAGTCAAAACAGGCTAACTTGAGTTGCGTGTTTATGTTAACAATCAGCGATATTGCATTAACATGTCAGCATGCTCTTGTGATCGGACATTAATGAAATTCGTTTATTGTGAAGAAGGTCTGAAGTCTATAGTAATGAAATGTGATTAAGTTCACGCTACAATCACTTGTTCATCGAGTACACTGTACAATGGGAATTAGACATAGTTAAACTAAAGTATTAGTTTAAGAATTCAAGAAAACACTTTGTGAGACACCAAAAAAGTAAGTGACAAATTTTATAGTAGATGCTCAACACATCTTTGAAGTAGTGCTAAAGAGTATCTAGTTCAAAGTTGGTTCTGATTACCATATGAAGCTTAGACGGCTTAGACTACATATTGATTAAACAAGTCGGTTTTCAGTATCCGTCATAATTGCGTCATGAAGATTGATCTGACAGGAGCTGAGAACACACATGTTTGCGGTGCGCTGGAGAATGAACGGAGTTGGTGTCTACAAGGTTTGTTTACAGTTTTTCTCTTTCTGGGTACAGCTAAAGATTTGCCTTTCATGGCCCATATACAGTCGGATACTGTGCATGTGATTCGATTTCAGTACTGTTTATGTGCATGTGCATTCTTTCGGAGAAAGTGTCTCGTCATGTCAAAAATACGCATCTCTCGAGACAGTTCCAAAACAAAACAAAAATACCAAAACCCGTAGGCCACGAAATGAGTATCTTTCTCAAGACAGTCCCAAAAAAAAACAAAAACAACAAAGATTCCAGAACCTCTCCGAAATCGGACATGAGCATATTTCTCGAGACAGTCCCAAAAAACACAAGTACCAAAGCCCATAAGCCAGAAATGAGCATATGCTTCGAGACCGTCCAAAAAAAAATACCAAACCGCATAGGCCATGAAATGAGCATATTCTTGGAGACAGTCCCAAAAAACCGAAGATTCAGAGCTATTCCAAAGGCCAGCTCTCGAGACAGCTCCAATGGCTTGGATATTTTGGTATTCTCATTTCGTGGCCTGGTTTGGTATTTTTGTTTTTTTATTGGGACTTTCTCGAGAAATATGCTCATTTCCGATTTCGGAGAGGTTCCGGAATCTTTGTTGTTTTTTTGTTTTTTTGACTGTCTCGAGAAATATACTCATTTCGTGGCCTATGGGTTTTGGTATGTGTGTTTTGTTTTTGGAACTGTCTCGAGAGATATGCTCATTTCCGATTTCGGAAAGGTTCCGGAATCTTTGTTTGTGCTTTTATTTGGGACTGTCTCGAGAAATATGCTCATTTCGTGGCCTACGGGTGTTGGTATTTTGGTTTTTGGGGGACTCTCGAGGAATTTGGTGATTCGTCTTGTTGAAGTGATGGCGCGCGCTCGTTCCGAATGTCCGTCTGTCCTCTGCATCATACGCAGAGACCAGGACGATACTGACATACCAAACATACAGCACGCAGACTAAAGGTGTGGATTCAGGGGGGTACCCCATATATATATATATATATGCGTGGGAGCGTAGTTGTGTAGGTGCTCATATGTGCCCATGTGTGCGAATTACAGATGAAGCAAATATGCACGGAAGCATACATCCGACATCGCGCACGAGTTTCGATCTGTCTGTATAGCATGCACCGCTTCAATTTACAGGTTTTACACTGTGCACACGTCCGGTGTCTGCCGAGCTCTCAACCAAGAAGCAGGAGTGTGAGGGGGAGGGGCTTGCTGCACGTAGCCAGCAGTCACTGATGTCATCATCCTACAACGTTGCATCACAAAATGCGCAAGCACATTGACGACGACAAAGATGGCAAGACTCACTAAGTTGGCATGCCTTCTCACTTGGTCAAGGGGCCGCAGGGGCCTCTTGTCCTTCGGCGGCCCGGACAGTGCGGGTCGACCGAGACCAACCTCGCAGCACCTTGCAGCGTAGTGCAGCACAGATCAGCACAGGGAGTGCGGATGGTTCGCCTATGATTTTTCGCAAGGGCTTTCCTCTCGGACCTCAAGGCCACACGCATACTCTAGGGTCTGGCGCAAAGGCGAGCTGCGGCGAGCTTTGGAGTTTCCAGCTTCACCTTCGACGGATATATTTGGTTTTTGCGCTGCGAAGCCGACAGCGGGACGCTAAGCTTCAAAGGCGAATGCAAAGATGCTTTAAGCGGAACACACTCGGAGTCTCACGCGTCTGCCCCCAGCTGGTGCCAGCGTCAACGTAAGCGCCGGTGTTGGCGTCGGTGCAGAGGCCAGGGCCATGGCTGACGATGGGTTTTCTGGCTTTGTGCAAGAGCACTTGTGCATGTTTTGCTGCATGGAACGCGGAAAATGGGTAGCTAGCCTCATTGAGTCAGGGGCAGAAATAAGGGGTTCCTTGGCCCTTGGATCAGGAATCCCGAACAGCATCCTACTTCATGCAGTAGGCACATTTCTGCAACGAACGGTGAGATCTGTCAGGGAAAAATCTTGCATGTGTGAGATTCTGAGAAGTGAGAGCTGGACAATGCTCCCAGAAGGCCCCGGTTCGCCCCTACACCACACAAACAGCTAAAGTCCTCAAGGACGTTAAAAAAAAACATTGACAGAAACCCGCTGGACAAAGAAGAAAGTCAATTTGGCACACCTTGACGAAGACTCGAACTCCATCTGCACCGCGCATGGAACCCAGTGCGGAAACTCAGTAGTTGCAAAGGTCCCCTGAGCCCAGAAGCTTCTCAGTTCGCAGTGTTTGCATGTAATGAAGGTATGTAAGGTGACCGGGGCACAAATGTCATCACCGCAGCTTTGAACTGTAATGGCCAACCCTCGACGGCAGCTCTCTGCAGCAGAACCCCACAAGTTACGTCCCAGGAGCCATGGCAAAGGACGAGGTAGTCCTCAGGTTTGAAGGTAGTCAGATGCCACACGACTCAGCTCCCAAGTGCTCATGCCGGTGCGAGCCTCTGAGCACGATACCTGCCGCCCTCCCATAGAAAAAATTCCCTCAAGCTGATGCAACGATTTACTCTTGACCTTCATGCGCTTAGGCAGTGAATCGCAACAGCAGCTCCCACCTCAAAAAGAAAGAAAGCAGCATATACCCTTACGAACATCTTTTGCAAACAATCTACAACGTACTTTCGGTCCCCCAACACCTTCTTGCAAATAAAACGAAGAGCTCGAATGATGGCGCCGGTGTTTAGCTGCAGCTTCAGGTCGTAGAAAGCCTCGAAGCTCTTCGCTGTCCTGGGTGCTCCAGGGCTTCATGCGTCTGGTGCTAGAAGATGGGTCTTGTGGGCTCTCAATCTCTGTGCAAATTGCAACATCAGATCTCAGGTCTCTCGTCCTCGCAGCTCTTCTGGTGGTAGAAGTGTTCGGTGCACTCGTATCCGTCCTTTCTTTCCCGTCCTGTCTCTTTTCTTGCTATCTGCCGTATCTCGCTTGGTGGTAGTAAGGGGCCTGTGGGCGGGAATGAGTGTTCTTAAAACCTCAGAACTCTGCTGAGGGTGGGAAAAGAAAGCAACAACTGCGTTTTTCATGCTGCAGGAATGGAACAAAGAAGCCGCAGCAAGCGTGGTATCTCGAACAACCAAGGCAAGGCAGAAGGATTCTACTGGTAGCAGAAGCATGCAGGCACGACCTTTAAAGAAAGTTGGATCTGTCACAACATGCACGAGAAAACCCGACAACTTGCACTCGAGATTTAGCTTGAATGCCCCTACCGTGTTTTTTCAAACATCCTCATGAGGGCCCTGGTCGGGCAACATGTGCACCTTGCGATCAAGCTCCATTTCTGATATTCACTTCTTGTCTTCTTTGGTCGGCTCTCCCGCTCGGATCCTGCAGTATCAGGTTGCTTCTGTTCAGCTGCGCGGCAAGATCAGCCCCGAGCTGGGCGTGTCGAGGCGATGCAGCAATCCTGCGACATGGCTCTTCGAGGACAAGAAGAGCTGCACTGCTCTCGCTCTGATACGATTGGAATTCTGTTTATCAAAACCAAAATCGAACAACCTCGGCATCAACTGCTGCTGGCATATTCTGCTGCGGCGGTAGGCGATCCTCAACGAAGGAAAACCCTTGGAGGCCATGCGCATGTCTGCATGAAGTGTCAGAACCTCAGCAAACCTAGACGAAAGAATAAGCAATCCGGCAAGATGCTTAGCCTGAAGTAGCACCGGTTCCAAAGCGCCGCAAAACCACCACTTCCCTGCGGAAGATTTGTGCCCGCCCTGCTGTCCGAAACCGTGCTCGGAATCACGGAAGATGGGGCATCCGAGATCCTTCCAGCGGTGACAGGAAAGGCGGCCCTGAGGTTTGCAAACTGGGCTTCGAAATCTCAGTGATTTAGTGTCTCTGTCTGGCGGCCGGGCTTTGTCGCCGAAGGGAACAGGCCGCCGGATTCAAGGAAGGGAGGGGTGCAGGAGGAGGACGAAGAAAAATGCAGCAAACCAGGGCGAAGCATCCCAGGGCTTCGCTTAAGGGGAGCTTTCATGCAGAATCAACTTGCAACCCTTCGCCGAGCGAGCAGGTCCATTCATTTGGGCAAAGCAGAGATCCCAGGTTTCGAGTTACAACAAGTCTCCGATGTTCAGGGATCTCAGTTGAACGCACACGCTGGCAGATGGAGCCAAGAAGGCTCATATCCTGACAGCGGCGTTGTACAAGTACGCTTCCTCTTCGCCGGAAAAAGGACCCAGCCTGCACGAACTCGGACAAGTGCTTCCCTCTGCCTGCATCTGTCGTGTCCACCTGCGAGCTGCCGCTGAGACCAGCCCTGCAAGAAAAAAACACTAAAGAATTATGTCGAATCATGCACTGCCGATTCCCAACACGTGTGCCGTGTGCGGCCCATGCGCTGGGTCGCATGAATGCTGTTGACAGCTGATAACCCCTGAAACAAATGAGACGAAATGCATGCAGGAGATGGACCAAAAGCTTCCCGGTGACCGGATACAGTACGTACAAGCATACAGTTCGGGGCCTTAGTCAGATCAAACTGTGCTGCGAGATGCTACCAGAACCCTCAGGGCAACGGTCACATCAGCGCTTTGTTTACTATACTAGCAGGGAAGGACATAGAGTGTGAATAGTATCGAGACAAGTACTGCGGAAAATGTATATGCCAATACGGGAACACGTCTTCTTTCTCTACTGAAAACTACCCAAGTTCAACAGCCGCAAGACTTGTAAAACAGTGTGTCAAGGACAATACTTCGCATTTAGCGAACTGCAAAGAAGGCCCTCGGCACGCGGCACACGTATTTGGGCAGCTTGTGCTGTAGCGAGTGTATTCAGAGAGATACTTCGACCGTCCCTCGTGCGCTGGCCATGGCGGGGAAGAGGAGCTGGCAGAGGAAAGATCCTAAGACTTTCACAAGGTGACCGTCTGCGCCACTGGAAGCCTGGAGCATCCCGTACGTTGCGAAGCAATCGTTGCTCCGTCTGCGGGTTGCTCTTCTAGGCGCAGTCCAAGCAGCAGCAGAGGCACCCCAAAATGTGTATCCTCAGAAATGTTGATGCTCCCTGGACCCCTCGCCCCAATGTCTGCAAAGATCCGCACAAAATCGATGCGACGAAGCATGGCGACTGCAGTAACGCGGAAGTTCGGAAACCGTTCCCCGCCTCCCAGCCTGGAGGTTTGAAGAGCACAAAACCTGAAGCTGAAGCTCTGCTTGAAACAGCAATCGGGAAAACACTGCAGGGCTGCAGTCCGCAGTCCGATCCGAGTCATCCAGCATAGTTTGTAGAACGTCCCCTTCAACCATCACGACTTCTTCAAACGTTTGGGAACTGGAACCCCTCATCTGAGCGTATCCTCTTGGGTCAGCGGCGGTCGGGTAAGTCAACCACGATCTTCGGAGCGGAGCTCGCCGAGTGCCCTGTTTCCAGTTCTGCTTGGCCACGTTTTCAACTGAGAAGTTGGTCACAGGGATCGGGGTTTCTTCTCAAGATTTCCCGAGGCATCGCCCATCCCAGGCCTTCTGCCACAGCTGGGTGCCAGTTTCCAGTGTTGTTTGCGTCCAGCTGCCGACCACTGGCTCGCAGAAAGGAGCGTACTTGACCTCGGTGATACTGCTGTGAAGCCAAGTTGTTCGCAAGGTCACCGAGCCTTCAGATCTGTCGCATGTATTTTGGTCGTGGGGTGTCTGATCTTGCGGCACTCGGGTTCAGGCAATGTCCTGGTATTCATCAGCTATGTCTAGGAGCTGCCCCCGTAAAGCTTTAATCGATTGGCAGCGCTCCGTACTCCTCCGGTCGACTGTGCGAATCCTGGTGCATCTCGAAAGTTGCCGCCATGTGGCTGTAGAAACCTTCGTCCGGGAGGTCCACCTCAGGTTGGAAGCAGGGCCATAACACAAGCCTCTACAGCAACAAGCTCGGCGGTGAGCTTACACGAGCTTGCAAGAACGGAAAAACCTGCGCAGACTTCGCAGAGACAAGACCAAGCCAAAGATTGAAATTAGAAGCGGGCACATGTTGCATCTATCCCCGTATCTATATTAACTATTAACTATTAACTATTAACTTAAGTCGGCCAATGAGCAGGTGAGTGAGAGAGCCAGCGAGGGAGTGAGTGCGTGCATGGCTGGGTGGGTGTAAGTAGGTATAGATTGCTTGTTGGGTTGGTTGGGTGGGTGGCTTGGTTGGTGTGGTTGGTTGGATTGGTTTGTTTGGGATGGTTGGCTTGATCGGTTGGTCGGTGGGTCGGTGGGTGGGTGGGTCGGTGGGTCGGTTGGGCTGGGTTGGGTTGGGTGCAGGGTTGGGTTGGGCTAGCGTGGGTGCGTGGCTGGCTGGGTTGGGGTGGGTGTGTTGGGGTAATGTAGGGGCCTTAATAATTGGAATAGGGTTCTGGGGGTTCCTTATTCTAACTATAGTATAATACACCCCAAACCCTATTCTAATCTTTAAGGCCCTAAACTTTGTTGCCTCCTACTTAGCAAGGACGGGCCCGCGTTGCAGGGTGATGTTCGGCTTTGACTTTGCAGGCGGACCCCTGTTTCGGCGCTCACACTCGGACAAACCAGGCGAGGCATGTGGTTCGAGTCAGCAACGTGAAACAAAGCACCAGATCAACATGCAGCTGTCGGCAAACACAATTTGCCCCAAAGTAAAGACCCTATAATCAAGGAGAGCGCTGCATGTTCACATCAAAGTCCACACTCTTGTGGTAACTAGTTGGTGGACTTCAATGACTACGCCGAGGAGGCTAAGTAGGGAGGTTTCGGGTAGAGTAACTTGAGAAACACATATGATGATGGGAAAGTGATGAGCCAAGGCGGCCCAGGTACAGAGTGTCTCCTCAATCCTAGTCTTCGTCACGACCAGGGTGACACTTGGCTGCGCATGCATCCCAACTACAAACGCAGTCAACACGCTAGACCCTAGATCAGGAATAACACTCACATAGCAATAGATGCACCTTACGAGAGCACATAGCCTTACTGCAAAGCCTAATTCTGCTGCACCGAATTCCCTCTCAATCTCTGTTCGACATGCAGGCTCACTGTCTGACATGCAAGCTCACTGTAAAGCGGATCGTGCGAATCGCCAGCTTGGGCAGTTTGATTGTATTCCCGCAACGACGTCAGCATAGCGCATGGCTTCAGATCGTGCGACAATGCCAGCAGAACGATTAATACCATCAACATCGTCAGACCTGTAACGACTCCTTCTTGAAAATTGTTCATGCAGATTTGTATTGGCAACTTCCGAATTTCTCAGTGATCCAGTGCTCCGCTCGCAGTTATTTGGTTCTTCTGTCCAGGACGCGGTGCCATGCACATGCATTGCGCTTCGTGTTGGCTTTCTCCTCATTTGTTCGAATACTTTGCATGCACATGCAAGCAGCTTCAATGTCCAGCGCATCCTCCTCCATCGCATCCTTGGTCGACTGCGCTTCAGAATTCTCGAATTCATGTTCTCGTGCACTCAATTCACACCGCTTCCAGACTCGTTTTGTTTGCTGCGTGGTCACGAGCAAGGAGCCACTCTTCCTACCACTGCTTCCCTCCACTGTTTGCGTTTGTCCATGGCAACATCACCATGCGTCGCAGCAAGTGTGTCGGCATTGGTTCCATGGCTTCAGCAGCAGCGTGGGTTCGTGGTTTCTTAGGGTGGGGGTAAACGCCCATAAACACAATGTGAGAGGAACCTACCACTTGGGAATAGAGGATATGCCCTAAGCGACAAAGATGATCCTGGGGGCAAAGGCTAAAACATTCTAAAGTGAGGGTTCACTATCGGGCTTAGGTAACAAATAAGGAGAGAGTGCAGAGAGAGTGGGAGAGGGACAACAGAGATCGACCGTTTTCAGAAGATAGGGACTTTTCCTAGGTAGACATTCCTTTGTGTCTTACACACAAAGTTTGTCTCAGCTCATGCTCCCATCGTTCTCATCAAAGGGCCTTCAAGGATCAACGTTGCCTGGGACTCTATCCCATGCTGTGACACTGTTCCACAAGGGGACATCGATATAGAGTCCAGCGCCGTCTCCGTTTCCGGCTCTCTTGCGTCGTCATCCTCACTATCGGACACCTGAATTACCAGCGGTTTACCGTGCTTGAGTTTACCTGCACTCCAAACCCCCTCTTGGCTTTTCTTATTATCAGGATTGAGTGTCTCTAGATGGTGAGTGGGTTCAAAGGAGAGGTGGGTTTGAGCAGGTTGGCCTGGTCCGACGGGTTGTATAGCATGAAACGCACATTCATAACTATAGGGAATGATGATCCCAACTGCTTCAAGACAATCCCTAACACAACTCGGTGCATTGGCTGCCCCCATAACCGTATATGCTACTAGTACCACTCGCCTGCCAGTCCACGGTTCGGTGCAATGTAACAGGGTTTTGCCGAACATTAGTGCCTTAAAGGGGGATCACATGCAACAAGTGCCCAGGACCTGGGACCCGTAGTATTCCTTGGTTACATTTCCCTTTGGGGACTCAATCCAAATAGCCCCTCCCTCAAAATGACAAAGGCTCAAGACCGCCTGAGGGTAATGCGAATTCCTAATGTCACGATGAAGCCCCCTGCCTGCAGAATCCCGAATCACAATGGTTGAGTACTTATGACCAGGACAAACTAGGGATATGTAGGAGCAGACCTGTGCACACAAATGTTGCAGGGGGGCTGTAGCGCTACAGAGTTTGTTAAGGTCCCTCGGGTTTAATCCCAAATGCAGGATCCATCCGTCACCTTCCTGTTGTTTGAACTTAGAGGGTGCCTTATCAAATCCATCAAGGATCTGAGTTCTCAAGTGGTCCAGAGAAGAGGGCAACATATATGCGTGCCGCTTTGCTATACGACGGGAGTACTGGGGAGGGTAGTTTAAAACAGAGGTCGATGATTACCACTGTTCCGGGGCACTATCTGAGGGCGGCATGCACGCAAGATGCCAACATTACAACTACGAGTCGAGCCGACATGTCAAGGTAAATTTGCAAAAGGCTCATATCCATAGAGTTCGTGGGGTAGACTGATGTCCCCTTGCACTACCAGTACATGCCTATGCAACGGGTGTAGTCTGGGGTAGTGAAGGTGAGGCGGTGGGGGGCCTTCTGCAGTAAAGCTCCAAAAATACATACGCTCCCCTAGCTCTCTGTGGTGGCCCGAAGGCCATGCTATTGGAAGATTCCAACCTGTGAAGCAAGCAGAGTACATATCCAAGGAGCAATAAATACGCAGGGCTATTTCTTCTGCCCATTGGAAAAGTTGATTGTTTTCTTGAAAGGTGAGCGTCTCTGGTATGTCATCTTGGTGTGCAACAAGATTACTGACATTGACATCGTAGATAGACTCCCAGAAAGGGCTCAAGACACAATCATCCGTATAGATAAGGATAAACGATCGCATATACCTGAGTCTAGTGTGCAACCGTGCCGATGCTGCATAAGAGAGGTGCGGGGGCCATAGCATTAACGACTCCTGGAGCTCACGTGCAGAGATACACCTGCGCCTGAGGTCCTGGGTGGTGCGGGGGAGGATCAGGTCTGGGTTGTGATTCATGTGACTGATCTACTCCCTAACTCACTTCGAATGTCAATGCTGCAGAGAGCAATAATCTAGGCCAACGACGTGTGTGCCCTAGAGCAGTATTAACCGGTCTAGAACTTCAATGGCATTACTCGCAAACAATTCTCGGATGCTCGGATGTGACTCTCCAGTTCTTTTGGTGCTATGCAGTACGCCGGCGTCTCTGAGGCAGTCTTTTGAATTACAAATTATGAATTAAAACGTTGTCATCAACATGCTCATGCATTCACAGATTCAGTGCTGGCGCAAGCAATGCATTATTAGTGCGAGTCACAATGTTGCACCACTCGTTGGAGCATTTTGCAAGTGATCAGCGATGTAGCGTAAAGCAGGGAGCACATCCGAATGCATGTGATCATCATGCGATCTATAAGGATTTGTTGAATGTCGTTGAGATACGCAAGCATCGCTATTTCGCCTCTAGCGGGTTGGGCCTGAGTCTGTGCTCTTTGCCGCAACTCTTGGGACAGTTCACTAAGGGCCCTGGCTACTGAAGACGTATGTCTACTGTAGAGGCTTTCCTCCTTACTCATTACTTGGTCCATAAGATCGATTACATCAGTTATACTCATGGTGATGCTTTCGTAGAGCTGTTCGATTTCGATTACCGCCTTCGAAAGTGCCGTGACCCGGTGTCCCAAATGTCTGAAACTCTCTTCTAACTGGCACTGTACACGCAATAGTAAGGCGCCGTGATCTCGGTTTTGATTTTTCAGTGCTTGCACCGCTTGGTGCACCTGCGCCTTCACCGACTCTGGAAACACTGCAGCATCTGAGACCAATACCGGTGTGAGCGCTTTTGCAAGTGTTTGGCGGTGTTGCTGCAGTAGCCGAGACAGTTCTCTGACTTCTTCCCGTTGGGCGTTGAGGGTGTTAACTGCCATAGCTATGCATATCGCGATGATCACCACAGTCACCCTGTCGAGTTGGTGGCCCAGGTGCCATGTCGGTGTTTCCGCCGGACATTCCATGAGCGCACAGTGCCAACTAGGGGCAAGGAATATGAAAAGGGCCAGAGCCATAGTCTATAACGGGCGGAGGGCAATGTTCAGAGCAATCGTTCGATTATGGTACAGCATTATATCTACATCAGACTCAAGTTAAAGATGACCTTAGCTGCATTACTGCGCTGCTGATCTTCCCGGGCTGCCTTTCGGCGCTCACATCTTGAGTTACACTACTCACGCTGTCTGATAGGGCTTTTGCACCATGCCCGCTCAAGAAGCCGAGGGACCGGTCTGGCTATTGCCACGGACATGCATGCATTCATGTGCATAGACGGAGCATCGCCATGTGTGCCTTGTTGTGTCACATCAAACCAGCCCCGCTGTGTAGCCAAAGGCGGAGTAAGGGCTAAGAGTAGAAGGGGCTATATCCCGCGTGGGCTAGGATTAAGTTTTGGGCTGTTTGACATGGCACTCGCCTGGCTCATTAATTACGAATTAGATACACCATGCAAATTGCAATTGAATTCTCATTGTTGGTTCTGCTGTCTCGTGCGGTGATACACGTCCATAGCCATAGCCATTGCTGCTGCCCACGCCGGATCGGTCCCCTGTGGGACCATCTGTACTGGCCCAGTTGGGGAGGCTCCCATCGCCTGCACACCCTGTGGACCCATCTGTCCTGGACTGTTTGGAGAGGCTCCTAGGGCATGCATAAGTGACAAATGCGTCGGCCCTGTTCCAGGTGTGCTGGGGATATTCGGGACATAGGCCGGGACCTGTATTCCTGCACGGTCATCCGCCTGCGCTTGCGACATGTACTGTGGTAGTAGCGGCGGGGGAGCTTTAGGAGGTACAACAGCTTCCTTCGGTGCCTCCGGCGTTCGTGGTGCTTCCTGCTGTTGAGGTCGCTCTTGGGCATGCATCATCTCTTGCAGTACTCGCTCGAATTTCGTGAAGTCATCCTTCAGCGATGCCTGACGCGCTAACATCTGTTGCATACCCTCTTGCATTTTCTCGTCTCTCTGTTGGCAAACAGCTTTGAGCTCACCCAGCTCCTGTTTGATTTCAATTCGGCAATTATTGGCTATTAGATGTCCGCCCTGCCCCCCCCTCCCTCTTCACCTAGTCTGAAAAATGGAAGCACAGCTCTCAACCTCTCAATTCTCAACTGACATCAAAAGTGCCCGAGTTAAGGAAGGACTCTAAACGGATGTACCTGACTTTGCTATTCTCAACTGACATCGAAAGTGCCCGAGTCAAGAAAGGACTCTAAACGGATGTACCTGACTTGGCTGAAATCCCAACGACGTTTGAGTAGCTGGCATGGTAGTGGGTTATACACAGGAGCAAACAGTGGGGCAAAACCTTCGGGAATTTTACGTGGCGGTAGGAAGGTAGTTTGAAAGATATCATATCTTTGCTCGGCCCCCCTCCAAATAGCAATCAATAGTGGGTCGGCAAGTGCAGTGTTTTCCGATAGTATCGCCCTGCTTAGGTAAGTCGGGTCTACCAAACAAGTGATAGGGAGCAGGGTACGCCCACGAATAATGTGCACTAATCTCCCTAGGATGCACAAACCCACTAGTAGATTATCAACCTTCAGTTCCCTCGAGGGTGGCATCTGGAAAACCCATACCGATTCAAAGTCTACTTTTCGTTTCCAAAACTCCTTATGAATGGGCTTAAGATGCAGGAACTGAGAGTGGTAGGGTTCATCAATGAAGGGGATCTTTGCGGGTCGGAGGGTGGCTCGGATTTTTCCGACTACTACAAGCTGTTTTCCCAGGAGAAAGCTACCAGGGATTGGGTCTGGGACAGGATGAAGCCAGTACCCTAGCCACGCTGTCGTTAGGGCAGACCAGATAGTCCTATCTTCAGCAGCTATAGCCCAATCATTGGCAATAAATTTGCTCCGAATCAAGGCAAAGACTTTCTGGAGCTTACGAGTGTCAAGGTCAACAACCGTAGAGGGGCGTGTCCAACCCTTCATGACACGAAAGGCACTAACGCTCTGGATTTGGGTCCTGAGGGGGCTAAGTTTATTGGCCCTAGCCGCATGTCCCCAGAAGGACCAGTATCTCTGTAGCCACTGGTGCCCCCACTGTGGCATTTGTGGGAGCTTATCGCAGAGCAGCCGTACTGCTCTTCGCCGTGAAATTTCGTTAGAGACCCAATCTAATAGGGGGTCGGTGGGGAATCTCAATAGGCTAAGTAACAGGGTGTTACGCATCGAGTCGACCTTTCGGAGTAACGCTACCGAAGGAAACACCGCAGGGGAAGCCCATAACCACCTGGAGCTAACGTAAGTTTGAAAGATTGAGATCTTTGTATCAAGTGCCGCTTGCGTAGAGTCCATGATTTTCTTGAAGGCATAGTAACTACTCTGTGTCTTTCTTAAGCAATGGAAGAGGACATCTTCGCCTGTAGTGTTATACCCTAATGGGACACCTAGGAAGACGAAGGTCTCTGTGCAATTCAAGGGCTGCGCTTGATTAATCCCCCAAATCCCAGGGGTTTCTCCGTTCTGGCTTTGTAGAACAGCACACTTACGCAAGTTAAAGTAGAGACCGATGGTTTCCAGAGTGCCTTGTACCGCCCTAAGACGCCTCTGAAGGTCACCCGGGCTACATCCTATAAGCAGAATGTCATCAGCATACATAAGGAGTGCCGGAACATAAACACCTTGGATTCGAAGGGGGGAATTAGTCTCAAAATCACGGATTAATGGGTCTAGAGCCCAGGCTATTATCCTACTAAAAAGCTCAGCGCTATATGAGGTGCCCTGGAGAATTCCCCTCCCCAATGCTTGAGTCCATGCTTCGCCCCCAATTTCTAGGACAACCTTGTTGTCCGAGAGTAATCTCCATAATGCAAATGATTCCCTGGATGGCTTGGCTTGCATCAAGTACTGCAGGATGGACCCCTGTTTAAGGTCTGCCAATTAGCTAGAAGAACTGTCTCAGAACTTCCAGAACCAAAAACAAGGTGACAGCTTTCCGTGACACTGAAACTACTCTACTCGACACCAGGCCCTCAACACGCACTTAAACCTATACTCCAGCTCCACTGACAGTCCGGTGGGTCTGGAATATTAATATATTAGGTGGGTGGGTTGGGTTGGGTTGGGTTGGGTTGGGCTGGTTGGGGCGGGCGGGCGGGCAGTGGTGGGGGTATAGGTGTCAAGTGTAGCGGAGGAGTGAGTGTGAGAGTGAGGCATTGCTTGCCAAGCAGCGAAATGGAAAGCCCAAACTATTCCCGTCAGGCTGATGAACATGCCGGGCTCGCAGCGCAAGTGCCTGCAATTTTGTAACTTGCTTGACGTCACAGGCCCCCCGAGACGGGTTCTGAAGCCAGGAAAACCTAACGGTTTCCTTCGTCAGACAAATTACCAACGTCAGCTAAGAAAAGAAATCAGCTTTAGCCAATGCAATGCTCCAACGCCGCCAAGGCTCCCCAGCTTTTAACAGTTGTTGTTGATTTCCTCTTCGGGTTCGGGACCAGCCGCTGGAAAGAGGCTAGTGACTAGCGTTGCTGATAAAGTGCAGAAAAAAGGTAGCTAGAGTAGCACCTAGAGAACGAGAAACAAGCTGCTCGAAAGGAAGAGAAGTTGAGAACAAGCTGCACAGACTATAGAAGCTGAGATGGAGGGGGCTCGAGTGGGTCTATGAAGCAGTGAGAAAACGAAGCGAACCGCTACATGGGACAAGGGGTTTGCACGCTTGAAACTGACGAGTTCAAAGACAGACTAGTAGCCAGAAAGATGGAACATGATTGTCTTCATCCCGTTAAGGAAAAGGTGGGAATCCTGGCGCTTATGATCCTAAGCCCATGGTCCAACTTTCTGGGGCTCACTGTAAAATGCCCGAGCAAAATGCACCCCAATGAAAATCTGCAAAATACAACTCGCAACCTCGAGCGGGACTCGAGCGGATGACAGAGCGCATCAAACCGCTCGAAAGAGACCAGAGAGTCTGAGACCGACGAGCAAATCGCTCGACAGGGACTCGAGAACTGCTCTAGCAGGGCGAAACATGTACAGAGCAGGAGCAGACCGTGCGAAACGCTCGAACGTCAAATCAAGCTGACAAACAAAAGAACCTGCTCGAAACGGACGAAAGACTCTGAGAAAGTGGGTGTCGAGGGATTGGACAACGCTGCTGGCAACGAAGTGGAAGATACTGGAAGAGTTGAACAAAAGGAGCCAACCGCCCGAAAGGAATGACAAACTAGAGGAAAACGCTCGAAATGGAGCCTTGGACTACGAGGTTTTCGAAGAAGGCGAGGGACTAAAGTCGCTAGCGTCCGCTAGAGCAGGTCAGTATATTCCAGGTAGAGAATAAGCATTCGGAGCAAACTGGTCGAAAGGGGTTCAGGAAAACTGGCAAAACGGATCAGACTGATCAAAGGAACGAAAGAGATCCAACCAGAAAAAAGCCATCGCCCCGAAAGGACTAGGCAAGTGGTTGCTCGAAACCAGATGAAACCGATCGGAAAGAAACTTGAGCAAACCACTCGAAAGGGACTCCCTCCAAAACCGAAGCACTCAATTTAGTGGTAGGTAGACAAGTTGAGGTGGAGGAGCAAGACGCTCCAAAATTGCAATACATTTGAGCAGGTGCAAGCCGCCCAAAAATCAGAGAGTTCAATGCAGTCACAAATTCTAGCTGGAGATCGAGAAGCTCGCCGAGGTTGGTCAAACTTTCCGCAGACCCCCTGACTTGACACACCACATTCCTCCAAACCGTCCCGGTCAAGTTGAGAAATAGGGGCTTGCCGCTCGAAAGGGATCACAGAGGTTGAGCAACAATGCTTGAAAAGGACTGCGGCCACTCAGAAAGAGGAGCAAACCATTCAAAAGAGGATTAAGCCGCTCGACGGGACTATCGCAAAGGACCAGCGACCAAAGAGGTTGAAGAAAAACTGCAAGTAGCGGCAAACTGCTCGAAGTGATTGCAGCTTGAAAGGAACGCCCAAGTGCGTTTGTCCAAGATTGAAAAATGCTCCCGGGACTGGGTTCCAGTACGTTGCTGTTGCTTTCATCTGCAATCCCTTGGTCATTCACGGAACCGTTCCGGTCATTCCGCGTTTAGGGATGGTACAGATGCCGTTAAGCACGAGCTTGTCAACTGCCTTAACCAATCCTGGGTCCCCAAAGAATCAGAATCCCCAATGATGCCAAGAGAGCAGCAAATAAAACACCTCATGAAAACAACGGAAGGAATAGAGTTATTCCTCCGCGTCACATCGTCCCAGCTGTGCCAGTGGCATCAACCAATGCCAGACCCAGCAGCAGAAGTGATGCGAAGCCCCGGGCTGCATTGGCCTGTTTTAGCGTGCTTGCAGGCATATGTGCTAGCACAGGGCCATGATGTGGGGGCACGATCGCTGGTGGCCTGGATGCTGTCGACAAGTCAGAGTGCTCTCAAAGTGCGCCAACGCTGAAACTGCACTTGGGTGGAGAGTATTGCACAGGAGATCTGGGAGCCTCGTCCCGTGCCTACCGCAGGGCATCAAACTGTGCATACCAGCGGCCAAGTTCTGTGGGGAAGACTCTGATGCTCTGGACATGGCAGCCTCGGCTCTGGAGCTGCTCAATGATATTGAATGAAGAGTGTTTGCAAGAAGGCACACAGAAGAAGCACTGCAGAAGCACATAGTGTAAACGACGTAAACGTGCCTGTGTGGGAATGTGTAGTACATAAATACATACATACATGCATGCATGCATACCTAGTTATAAACATGTAAACAAATGCATATACAGAAGTTTAAGCGTGCATAAATAAATAAATAAATAAGTATCTGTATATAAATATATTATATATATATATATATATACATATGCAACTATACACAAGACGTAGCAACAACTTGGAACATACATTGCTTGCGCATATCAGAAGATAACCCAGCTTCCACTAGCTGTTACACACATGTACTACCATGTGTATGTGTATATATATATATATACACACCTATATATATATATATATGTATTTGGAATCCCCAATTGTCCAACTCTTTTGCTTTAAATCCTGCGAATCCTCCACCTGCGATCGTTTCGATTAGGAACGCTTTTTGTCAATTCTCTCTCTCCGGTCGCTACCATCATGCATGTTCAACTTAAGATGGAGCGGCTTGAAACTCAAGTCGTTTCAAGCTACGTGGCCCTACACCCCACGGCTTGAGACGGCTTGTTCACCGGCTTGAGTGTCAAGCTGGTTCATGGAAGGTTGAAGATTCTAGATCCCCAGGAAGGTTCTGACGAAACTCTTCAGTTTGCGCAGGGTCGGCTTGAAACTCAGCCCGCTCAAGCCATGGGAGGCCATGCACCCCTAAACCCAACCAGCTTGAAACGGCTTTCAAGCCGTTCCATCGAAGGTTGAGGATTAAAGCTTCTTAGGAACGTTTCGACCGGAATCTTCGATTTATGATGGATCGGCTTGACATTCAAGCCGGTTCAAGCCATCCACCCTAGTCGAGGATTGCCCGTACAACTTTCCCAGCAATCGTCAGTCAATCTTCAATCTTCGGTGACCCGGCTTGAAACTCAAGCCGTTCCAGCACTGTCGACCATGTACAGAGTTTAGAATCTCCCCCAGTCAAAACAAATTCTACATACCCGTCGAAAGTATCGTGAGGCGGTTTGTGTTGGTCCGAACCCTACCAAAATTATGCAATTGAGTACCTTTGTCAATTCTTGACGTACCCGCCTAAATTGTCGAATCCCGCTTGTATCAGCTTTCCTTTCGAATCATGTCAAACCTTCTTGAGGGGTTTGGACATGTTTGATGGGTTCAACCAGTTTGGATAACTTCAGATACCTGAAACACTCTCGCAGCTTTCTAATTGGACCAAACAACCCAACTTCCTTTAATTATATGATTGTTGCAAGTTTGTTTCTGAGCCCTTCTAACCGAGGCTGCCGACATATACCTATCGAGGTTTGTGCTAACGGCAACGGCGTCAGGCGTGAGGGTGGTTTTTGTTGCAGGGTTTCAGGTTTGGGGGGCTTGGGGAGGGGAGGAGGCGGGGAGGCGGGGGAGGGCTTAACGACGCTTGGTTGCTCATTGTTGTCCTCGTGCTACGTACTGCTGCTGCCGCATGCCCCTTACACTGTTCGAGCCCTCCTGACTCTGCCACCTAGTGACCTAGTGCTAGGTAGTGCTGCTGCCTGTTGCTTTGCCTACGGTTTCAATGCTCATTCTGTTGCTGCTTCCTGCTCATTCTGGTGGTGCTTCAGCCACTGGTGATGCTGCTGTTCCGGAGGACGTTGACAACAACAGCAACAACAACAACACCACCACCACCACCACCAACAACAACACCACCACCACCACCACCACCACCACCACCACCACCACCGCCACCGCCACCACATACCACCACCACCACCACAACCACCACCACCACCACCAACAACAACAACAAGAACATGAACAAGTTTTCGCCTAGAGGTGCGTTGAACAGTGTGTTGCGAAAATGCCACGCCTGCCACTCTTTTCTACACGTTTCGACTTCGGAGTCCTGGAAAAAACAGCACTTTGGACTAGTGGCCCCAAACACTTCCAAACAGCAAACGCGCAAAAACACCGAACAAATGCACATTTCCGCAAGCGCGGTGCCAACCATAAATGCGCTGTCTCGGCACGGTCGCTTGACGCCGTTACCAGGTTTGTATTTTACAGTTCCTGTCTGTACTCACATGAACCTGTATCTGAGATCTGAATTATAGAAATGCTTCTTCCAAATATCTAGATGCAGATCTACATAATCTGAACTGCTTTAGCCTGTCAAAATACATTTTCGACTTATTTCAATCCCTTGGGAGGGCTACCGCTTCGAACATTTAACCGCTTTGAACGACTCAAGCCAATCAGATAACTTCAAAGCTTTCACACCACCCAAATCACGTTGTTGCTTGCGCTTGCAAACGTGTGATTCTGTTCGGGAATTTTCCAAACTGTGTAGAAATTCTTCAATACCATTGCATGTAATCCAACTGCCGTCTGGTTGATTTTAAATGCCCGTTAGAGATACGACAACCATGTTCCACAATGTTTAGCTACCCTATTCCCTCTGGCCTATGAAACCATGTATTTAGTTCTGTACATCCAGCCAAAAACCTTTGCTTGGCGATTGGGGCATGTGTAAATGCTACGGGCCTGACTAAGACAGGCCTGGTGCCAAATCTCCAAATTATGGGATCCGTGTTGGCAGCCCCTTAAGTAAGGGAAGATGCATTCAGGAACCCATCACCTTCGTTTTGAGGTCAATTTTTGGGGAATTCTACAGTAGTTTCTGTTTATATCCCTAAAAGCGAGACTTTGCCGTTGCTTGGGTACTCCTTAACTCTAGGTCCCGCCCTTCAGCATGGCTTGGCCTACGCGCTTCTCCACATGCCTTTTTCTCTAGGTTAGGGTCTCTTTCAATGCTTCTGTACGCATTTATGATAAACTACTTTGCGGATCCAAAAAGGGCGGGTGCGAGAGCAGGCATGGATGGGAGCCCCGGAAATGAGCCACTCGTCCATTTCCACCCCAAAAAGGTTCATAACTTCAACACAGGGGGCGGCGAGGGGTAATGAATATACATGTACACATGTACATATACAGTACATATATATATATATATACATATGTATAAAACATGTATTTGTTTATTCGTTTGTATTTGAATGTATGTTATTTGTATTCAGAACGTTCCCAATCCAACCCCATATGCCTGAAGGCACTAACAAGCCTGCTCATCCTTCCACATGATCGCACGATATCGCTGCCTCCGCAGCTCCGGCCATTGGCACCAGTTCTTCGAACCCCAGCGTCGCGCGAGCCCAAGCGAAATTGGCTGGATCCTGCCGCTGAGGCGAAGGGTCTTGGAGATGTCGGTGGAAGACCATCAGTTTGCAAGCATCGCCCAGCATGCAAGCCTAGCCCTGGCTGAGTGAGTAGGTGGACTTCTCAAAGCGAGGGAAGATGGATTCCCCGCTTAAGATCCTCGTTACGCCTCGCCTTGAGACGATTTTCTGCAGCACCCAGGTTTCATGTTTCAGTAGTAGCCGGCACTTGCTTGAATCCAGCTGGGCTCTGGATCATGATGACAGACAAGTGATTTATCTCACGCACGCGCTGTAAAGGGAAAATGCTGTAAAGCCGTAGCAGCAGTGGCAAATCTGTTCTCTAGTTCCACGCACTAGGCAATCCCAACCCAACCCCGGTCCTGAGGACCAAGCTCTGAAAGCGTGCCTTGCAAGGGAGGAGCTTCTTCGGTTAGGCACTCCTACACATGACGACGGACTTTGGGCTTCCATGCAGCACCACTGCCACAAGCCTCGGACAGCATCCCGGATTAAAATAATGCGTAGGTGCAACTATCTCTTCGCATGCATGTCGGAAAAAGCCACCTGCAATTTCGTGGTTGGCTTCTACTGCTACGCAGCGAGGCATGTACCAGTATCTCTACATATCATTATCCACATATACATACATACATACATACATACATACATACATACATACATACATATATATATATATATACACATATCTACACATATTCCATATAAGGCAAACACACGCATACACACACACACACATATATATATATATATAAACACGCACATGTACGCCAGCACATAACACCCACAATACATCTGCTTGGAATGGCATCGTTTGGGTCTATGGTTACAGGTGCGAAAGGTATTGACAGGTATTGGTCGACTTTGTTTTTTTTTATGTGCTTGTGTTGAGGTGTGTATCGTAACCATGCTTCAACCTTGACATATCAATCACACAGACAGCAACATATACCCGCAGATATACATACATCTAACCTTACATATGTATATGTGTATATACATATATATATATATATATATATACATGTACGTATGTATATATATATATACATACATATATCTTGTTTTGCAAATATGCATTCTACATAATGCATAAACTTGTTTGTCTTTGTGTGTAAAGATAAAACCGAAACCATATTAAAGACATAAATCCATGAAGCCATCCATCCGTCCATCCATACATGCAAGCACATGCAGGTATGCGTGCCCATGTATCATATTACGTACAAGCATACGTACACCCATACATGAATAAGTAAGTACATACATACATACATACATACATACATACATACATACGTACATACATACATACATACATACATACATACATACTTATTTACTTACCAACACCCATTCACAAACACATGGGCACACACACAAGTACATGTACATGTACACGTACATGTATACATGCACACATGCATAAATACATACATACATACATACATACATACATACACACATACATACAATCAATATATATATATATATATAATATGTATTTATTTATGTATGTATGTGCATACATACATACATACATACATACATACATACATACATTTGCATGCATCCGGCAGAGCTGTCTGAAGGTGAACTTTCGACTCCGACCGGACCAGTTCCACCTGACTCTAGGAAGGGATGCGCGAACATATGTTGCATAAGGGCTCCCAGACACAAATAAACAAACGTATCAGGTACATGTGTATATACATATTTAAATTTGTACACACGCCACAACATGTAGCGTGTTCAAGCTGTCAAAGCGGGTAGTTAGAAATAAGCGCATCTGGGAGCCGGATTGGTTGAGTTGCTCCAGCCTGCGGCAATCGTGGGCGAGGCCGCAAGCGACGCATCGCTGGCCGGCCGCGGCGTCGTGGGGTCCCGCGCTGCGTTCGTTGAGTTCTGGGGGCTGGAGGACGCCGCTTGGAAGACGACCTGGGACCTGGCAGCTGTCTGCCTTCGGCTTCACAACGGTGCCCCTTGCGGGTTCTCATGCGAGGCCACCACTCCCAGACAGGTTTTGGCTGCGTTTACCTGCTTCGATTGCCAGATGGTGCCTTGATGCATGTGCAAGGATCCTATCTTGAAAAGACATTTCGTGCAGATTGCACATGCGAAACCAAGTCCTGGTTGGTTTGTTGGCTGGTTTGAGAGCTGGTTGGGAGGCAGCGCACAAACCCCAAGTTCACAATGCAAACGACTCGGTAGTAACTCCAGCGGTCGAAGGGCTTTTCGAACAAACGGAACAGCGGGAACAGCGGCTTCATCCCGCAAGCGCGGCGCAACCACAGAAAAAGAAACAGAGAGTTGACATGCTTGACTCGAATGGACACAAACCCCAGTCCTTACTTGACCACATTGCCTGTCAGCAATTTAGTTTTCGGAGCTTGAGCTCGCCAGGCACGATAGCAGCGGGCCTGGCCGACTCCAACACGGGCGCATCCCGTGAAAGCACGATGCCGCAGCTTCAGGCCCCGTTTGCTGACTCCTCAATCCGGGTTGGTGGCCAAAGGGGCGAGGGACGGTGCCAACAATCATCTCGAGCCCCAATCTCAGCTTTTTGGGCCGCGACACTAGCCCTACGGGATGCTCGGGCCCAGATCTCGCAATGCTGGCAGCCCCCTCGTCGCAACGCTGAGGTGCTATGACCTGCTAAACCGACGAAGAGTAAAGCACGCATTAGGCCCCAAATGCACTCTCGTGCAGTCCTGGGAACCGGAAGATGCCTTAGTAAAGCGGGGTTAAGCTTTTGTTCACGATTTCGCACTTCAGAGCGGCTGTGATTTCGGCCTCACTTCCTAATCATTTCAATCTTTGCCGTCCGGCCACGTCTTGTAAGGTCTTGGTGCTGTCCGGCGGTTCGAGGTTTGATGGCCACTTGTGGTTCAAAGGAATGCGCCCACGGGCACTGCCATACAGTAGCTACTGCTTTGGCCACTGTTACTGTTGCCCTGCGAGTAACATGCTTACACATCTAGGTCCTCCTGCTCCTAGCTGTTACAACAATGACTACTGCTGCTGGCACCACCACGACGACTACTACTATTTCTACGACGACTACCACTACTCCTGCTGCT
>CAJNDV010002892.1:68490-80278 GCA_905221635.1 Symbiodinium sp. CCMP2456
ACTGGGGCAAACGATGGTGATGGACCCTAGTACTAGTAGTACTACTAGTACTAGTACTAGTACTAGTACTAGTACTAGTACTAGTACTAGTACTACTACGACTACCACTACTACTACTACTACTACTACTACTACTACTAAGCTACTACTACCACTCGCTACGACGATCACGACTGCTAGTACTGCCGGTACTCCTACTACCACTCAGTCGTACATCAGTCAAAGGCGGGCTGGCATTGGATATTGGTTTGATGTTAGATCCTCGTGAAGTACGAAGTATTTTCAGTGCTGAGACTCACTGCAGTGATAACTCAGACATCCCATTCACGGCCAGGTTTCAATCTGCAGCGCCACATGCAGGCATGCCGACGCCACTGAAGGGCCTCACCAAGATGGGGCACCCGGGCACCCGATGGAGCTTGCCACGCATCGAAAGCTCACCACAACTGCAGGCAGGAGCGCCGTCTGTCTCCGCCGTTGTTGCCATCCACTACAGCAGGTTTGACAGCTCCTGCCTTGGCTTCATAGCGACAACAACCCAGAGAGAATTCCAATACGGCCCCATGCAACAATCGGGAGGCCAGCGGTGCCTGTCTTTACCTGAAGTGTTGAGCTCCATCTCGCCATCTTTCGCTCAGCAAGCAGAAACGAGTCACTGCAGGTTAGCAGGCTTGGCAAAAAGAGCCAGAACCACTTATGCAAACACCGAACCTCAGTTGCGCATAGCCATGAACTCAATGGCCCAACCATGACCAATCTATACTCGAAAAACTGTCACAGCCACAAGGGATGTGACAGGGAGGTGGTGCCTCATCGAACATGATCGAACCAACGTATTTCATTCGACCCTGAGCATCCCTGAGACCAGCACTGCGGAACATAATCTGGACGGAACACACCTTGAGCTCTCCGACTGCCAAACAATTAACGAAATTAACCTTAATCCCGCTCCCTGTTACTACTAGTCACAGTCACTACAACAGCCTGCTAGTTGTGACCCCCCCCTACGAAAACGTGCTGCTTCTACGAGCCTTTGACATCGTGTCACGTTGGCTCCAAGACTTCGGAAATTGGCATGCAGATAACTGCACGTGCGTGCGGGAGTGTAATAATGGCTTCTACCGTCTCATGTAATGTGTATGTTGCTGCAGTTTCGCATTCGTCAAACATCACATAATTCGTTCATAATATCTTGCCTCAACAGACACTTGCGGCCTAGCAAGGGGCCTGCAGCGCCCAAATGGCTCTCTGCGGTCTAACGCTTTTAAAAGCTACGTCATGTTTAGACCGCCTGCCTCACAACTGTATGCTGCAGCACATCGTAACTTGGATAATTCCACGGTGGACCATCAAGGAGCGCCCGGGGTCGATTGATCTTGCTGATGCTCTGCAAGACGACAGCATCCACCAGAAGACCTCAGCCCATCTCCAGAGCTCATGGCAGCTGGTGAACAACAACTGGATGGGTTCATGGAGGCGGGGTCAACCTCAAAGCTTTCACACGGGTTGCTGAGTCCGTATGGCACATGAAAGCCTCCACAAATCCTTGCATCTGTCGCGCGAAGCTTAAGTCTCAAGATTTGACGAGTTTGTCAACAGTCGCATTCAATCCCTGCGCCTCTTCCCTAACTACAAACAACCATGCCAAAGCAGACTGGGCAGACCCCAAACTGGAGCCCAAACCGTCCAAAGAACCAGAGCCTTTGCGAGGCTCCCAAGACGACTTCGTGATGACCCCATGAGGCCAAAATGTGCACCACAGTAGTCTGCCATGGGGCCACTGTAGGCGAAGGCCTTCCCAAAGCTTTGGCCCGTGCTGGCCAGAGCCTTCAAGGTTTGCCGGCGCCGGATGTGGCCGAAGGCAGCGCAGGATGCAGACAGTGAAGCACCATAGGCCACAGCATAGGTTTTCGCAACGGGCCAGTCTGAGATAACACAACAAATGCGATGTGAAGTGAGGGAGACGCAGGCAACACCAAAGGCCAACGGTAACAACCAAGAGCCATGAGAACAAGCCTCACATGACATTCCTTAAGGTAACTATATATAGTAACTAGGGGCAACACTTTCACTCGCCACAAGTTGCTCCTGCGGGTCGAGCTCGTGGATACAGTCCAAAGCCGCATGTCCCATGGTGCTTGGCAACGGCTCGCCTCCAGGAAGCTTTCAGGGCTAAGGACCTAAACCCTAAAAGCCCTAAACCCTAAACCCTAATGCTTTACAAGTTGGCACCTTCAACCAACACCTCGCCGAGGCATCTGACCGCAGAATGCCACGGGCTATATCACGTTCTCAATTCTCGGGAGAGGAACAAATTGGCGCGGTGGCAGGGATACCGGGCAGCAATGATATCCTCCATGTCCTCCTTGCCACCCGCCAAATCCCAACAATCACGAAGAAACTCGTGTTCAAACGTTCTGAAACGGCTCGAACATGGCTTTCCCCAAGATCAGCCAAGGCAAGACACTTAAGTCACCGGTCTCCGGCCCCCACCTTTTGGCACCACGTCTGCAGATTCCTGAACCAGATTTGACGCGTTCTGCGGCAGGAAGACGCTTGCCTCCGTCGGGCGATCACGAACCCCAGAGAAATTGAACTGGCGCTAAGTACCGGAGCTCAGCAGTGAAGGACACTGTCAGATCGCCTACTGGCCTACTGACGCACCGTGCAGTTTGCGTGAATGGACTCGCCCCATCTGCAGGCCCTGCATGAACGAAATCACGCCGATCGTATCACACTTCTATCTGGGTAGCAGGCCTTCTTTCTGGCTGCCATGGATGTGGACTAGAACAGCTGCTGGCTGCCTCAAAGTAGCGAACTCCTAGCCTGGTTCTCCGAGTCATGGCGTGTCCTGACTCCTCGCCTTTGTAGAATCTGGTGAATCTGGGAAGTTGTTACATGCCAGATTACCTTCGGCCCTGTAGGAAAGTCTCTTTGAGGCAGGAATTCTAAGATTTACACTCACGCCTCACCTCATCCTTGCTCAAAGAGCATGTGACGTGACGGCTTTCAATCAGGACGAGTCTCGCTCTGAGAGGGTCGCCATGTTCCGGCCAGTATTAGAAAGCTCCTCCACGAGACAAAATGGATCTAGGATGATCAGGATTGCCGGCGATAGCCATTCCTGGGACCATTCCATTGACTTACAAGTCTTCCGATTCCGTGGTAATAGAGAGAGTCGAAGCACTCTTTCTCTACACTCCTGCCTGGCATCCTAATGCCCAGGCTTCGGAGGTCCTGCGCATTGAGCGATGCCACAGAAGCCACCTGCCACACAGAGCAGCGCTCACGACTGGGATTGTCCGTGTTGCAACTGACATGGGAACTGCTTAAAAGCTTTAAAAGTGGCTCGCGGGACACAAACAAAGAACACCCAATGATCCTGTCAAAAGGGCGTCGCCTCGACAGCGGCCGGAGACGACTCATGTCTGGTGGCTGATGCTGCGAATCACCACAAAGCATTGACCACGTCCTCTTCGGAAGACGGTCGGTTTCTATCATGTGGTGGTTCATTCCAATGGTTATGGCATGGCTGCCAGTAGCTTCACGAGTTCTGGCTACCGCTTGCTACTATGTCGACCCCACTCTGTTCGCCGCTTTGCAAAACCGGATACGATTCAGCAACCATTTGTTGACTCTAACCAAGACACCAAGGCGACCAGCATGCATGCCACGCGACAACGAATCAATGACTCAACACGTCAAGAGCGAGCCAGCCGAACCAGCTCAGGGACGCAACGAACAAACTGACGACTGCCTTGCACTTGAACACAGTAGCATGGCACAGACGTCGTGACATAAGATCCAGATCAACGAACCCTGGCCAATCCCACAGGTGCCACTGGTCAAGCCATGTCAAGCCGCCAACGGTTCGCCCGCCCAAAAAAATGCCTGAAGGCTTCAAAAACAACATCCTTCAGCCTCTCCTGGTTATTCAGCCTGCCGGTTGGCTGACGGTGCGCTTCTAGCAAAACTCGGCCCAAAGCTGCCGGCTTCGCAGGGCCTCACCTGCGCAAAGCAGCACATGAAAGCGGGAAGCCCAGCTAGGAATGGGGTCGACGCGGGATTGAGGTCAACAGCTAGCAGTGTCATGAACTGGACCACAAGCAGAAGAAGCCGTCTTGCTGTAACTTTCTTGATCTCAATGAACTCAGTCCTCGAGACTTTGTCTGACTTCAACCTCTAGGTCGTGCATGCGTTGCCGTCGGATCCATATACAGAGTTGTCGATCAGGAAAGAATCCGCAAAGACTCGCTTACCTGCAGCTCTCCACCCCCACTGCAGCCCGCAGAATCACGCCGGATTGAGCCTCATGCTTGCCACGTCCTGTCAGGCTACAATACTCAACTCAGTCGCAGCACGACAGCCATGCGAAGTCCTCGAGCACCAAGCTTTGAATGATATGTCGGCTACATAGGTCTCACTCTTCATCAATCAAACAGTCGGGATTCGCACCTACACTGTCGCATACGGCTCCAGCACATCATGCTGGCCATCTTGTGACTGGAAAGGAAACTTGTGGACTCTCGGGCCACGGACAGCTGGCCGGACTACGCCTGCGTCTGCCTTCACTGATTCATCCCCGAAGCAAAACCCCCGAGCGGGCCAAAACACTATGCTCAAACTGCCCCGAGACCTAAACAGCAACTCTTTGGTCTTGGTCACTTCCTGTGCATTTGGCTCTGGCATGCGCTGGCGGGTGGAAGCAGAGGCCGCCGTCACGAACGGTCGCCCGAAGGGTTGCAGTCTACCTTGAAACGAGTCGTGTTGCTGCCTTTTAGATGTCTCCGGGTTCAGGACATCGGGGAGTTCAGTGAATCTCAGGGTCAATTCGCCGCTGCAGCTGGCAGCTTTGCATGTACTTCAAGCATGTTCATGCTTGCAGCCGCGCAAAGCCAACTTATCCGTTGTTGTATTCCATGCTAACTGAGGGGCCTTGCTTGGCTTGTCTTCCACGATATGCAGAGCAGAAATCTGAAAGGGCTGCTGCTGCTGGTTGTAGACTCTGCTCCTCCAACTCATTTCATTACTTCTCTGAATTGCATAAAACCTGGCACTCCCCGAACTACGTTGCCCCATGCAGGTCCTCGGGTTCCAAACGGACACTCTGCAAGCAGCACACAGAGCTCTAACCCTTTTCCAGCAGGTCAATGCAGAAACAAACTCGCCCCCTCGACTCTTCCGCACGCTCTGAAGACAAACTTTGGGATCCAGGTCGAAGCCCTGCCCTGCAATACGGCAATACCGAATCATAAAACCGTCGGAAGAGAGGACACTACGACCTGCTACAAATGCCAAGCCACTGAAAGTCCAGACCATGTTCGTCCACTCTTGGGGTTTCCCTGCAAGAGCGACGCGGAGCGACCCAGTCTCCCGTACCATGCCATGACATGAGTGAAGTTCTTATAGTTCTTCAGGTGTCGGGAAACTCGCCGAAGCAAGTGCGGACTTCTCTCTTCGCCCACACAAAAAAATTACGACTCACTTGAATGTGCGATGCCACACGATAGCAGGAACTACGCCTGAACCCGTGGTCACTGTGATGTGGACTGTGCCGTCGACATGGGCATCGTTACGGCACAAAGCCAGATAACTTGCTGCTAGCTCCGGTTATCCTTTTCCATACGAATGAAACAGTACTCGTATGGCACATGGACGGAGAGAGAGCCGAGAACGAAAGAGTGAACTTGAGATTTCTCAAAGTGGTGAGGCAACCGGCTAATCAAGCAGTGCTTCCGTTCTACTGGCAAAACTGCAGGTACCACCATCGGGCAAAGGGTCGCCCTGTTCTACAGCGGGGGGCCTTCGTCCAAACGTGATCCAGCAGCAGCCACGATTGCGGCCTGCCTCAGCCCAATTTCAGGGTCTGATCCTGATCCGGCTCTTTAGGTTATACGGACACCGACAGCGACATGGGAAACCTGTACTCGGGGAAAGGTCTCCTTGTATGCCACACTAGAGCCCAGCGCTGCTGCGAGCCCTGATGACATGACCGAGCCTAAAAGTCTCCTACAATGCGCGGGAAAGCTTCACTTGAAATAGCATCGTGTAGATTTCAAGCTTCGCTAGCTTGTCTGGGCTTACAGCTTATTGTTTTTCACGGCAGGCCGGCACCGAATTTTCACTCCAAGACAACATGTCAAGCTTCTGACGTCGTTGCGGCTTGCATTTACACTACGGCATGCACTGCCTTGCCACTTGAACAGTCCTCATGAACAACGTGACAGTTGAGCCATCCAGCTCTAAGCAACCAAAGACGTGTCACGCATCACAAACCTCAACACATTGTTTCCAAATACGGCTGGGAAGGGGCAACACTGCACCTACACCACAATTCGAATTGCAAGTGGCGTGGGCGAGCTTGTCATGAGAGCACTTGCCAATGCCTGCACCGCATTGGCCATATCCTTCGCTCACTGATTCGCACACTTACTCTATAAAGCCAAATAGCAAACAGCAAGCCACGACTGCCTGACTCAAGAGAGCTCGTCAACTCCGCATCTCCTGGAAGCAAGCCTCAGGGAGTCGCCCGGCCACTGCTTCGCCTCTGTCAACTCACGAGACTCTCTGGCAGGGACTGCCGCACCAGTTTGACCCCCGGAACCTCAACTTCCAAAACCATCTATATATATATATATATACACACACACTTATTAGTATATATATATATATATACATACACACACACATACTGAGGGATCTCGAGGAACACATGTGATCCGAAACGGCGGCCTGAGGCGTTCAGCGATTCCGCGCCCGAGGATGCAAGCTTGCCCTGGCATTTTATGTCCATCGCTCTGCGCACTTCCACATTATGGATAAGCAAAACAGCAGCACAAGCACTATCATGGTACGATCACCACCAGCACCCGCACCCCGACCGAAACCGGCACTAGAAGTCACCACCACCAACAACAACAAGCGGAGGAAGAGTAAGAAATAAAACTTGAGACGAGCGACTGACAGAAGAACTGCAGCCTATAAACGCGATGACCTCCACAGTGTCTGCAACAGTAGTGATAGTGACAACAGGCAACGCTGCAGAACCCTCCTTACGCTCTAATGTCAGCCCCGCTGCGCATCCTTACGCTGTGCTGGCCATGTTCCGCACGCAAGGCTCCCTTGGAGAGGTAGGGTTGGAGCTGTGTGGTCGAAATCGGTCGAATTCAGATGTCAGCTCATGATCAAAGCTGTGTGAGGCAAAAGGCCACGTTGGCACGTTGGCTAACAAGATAATCAGCAGTCTCATCCCTGCCAGCCGCAAACCCTACACAAAAACTTTGCCAACCTGGAGACCGACTGCAGATGCAGCCAAAGGCACGGCAGCAAGCTCTTTGCATGGTGCAGGAGCACCTTGACGGCGAGCCCATCCTCTCAAGCGAAGAAAACCCGTAGTCAAGGCCCAGCAACATATCTCCGAGCTTCGAACACATGATATCACATGCAAACTTTCTGGTAGCGACCGGAGCGCTATAATGTGCGAATTTTAACCCTATCCAGGACAGCCAAGCCTACAAACCCTCATCGCAACCATTCTGAGGGTGGCCTATCAGTGGCTATTTGACTCCTCAGGGGCCCTGCCACACACTACGGGCTTCTCAGAATCTCATCGTCTTCAAACGGCAAGACCGGACAAATCTAACGATGCATATTTTGTCATGACTGGGCTAGACTCTATATACAATACACAAAATCTTATATATATATATATATATATCGAAATCCCAGCTCCTCGCCCAACCAGCCCAATCGAGGCAAAGTTTTTTCACGAGAAAATATACTACTAACCAGCAAGCCCATCCGAGCTCTTCCTGGCACCGGGGGCTGGCCAGCGCCCTGTCGCAAAATGGACGGAGTGAGCTTTTCAATGGACCATAGGGCTTAAGGGGAGGGGGGTGCCCTGAAGATAAGCAGTTCTTGCATGTAGGGACCTTAGGATAGGCATCCGACTATTTCATGTTGCTGACTGTTTTCCTGCCTGAGTAAAAAAGCAGGCGAAGTGTGTGGTCCGGGACCTGTTGTTCCTGTTGCTTTCCGTCCGCACCGTCAAACCTAAACCCCAACCACAGCCCCGACTGAGCCACGGACCATTGCAACACTCCGATAAGCTGGTTTGCTGCTTTCCTCCCTAATTGCTATTTCGGGTCTAGAGATGTCGATCTACACTTGGGTTCTTCGTGTAGCTATTGACATTGAGCATCCACGCAGCATGACTCTGACCACGACTGGTCAGGACGCTACATGACTGCCGCATGCTTCGGCCCGAAGCGGCTTGACACTCCAGACCCAAAGCAGTGCAACTCAGGCACCACAAGGTTCTGGAGGTGTCCTGAATGTTGGGCTCACGGCCCGTGCAGCACCTCAGCATCAAATACATACACAACACAGCAGCCAAGATCTCAGAGGTCAACCCTTGCGCAAACTTCGAGCTGCATAGTGACACAGTGACGCGATCACCTGCACTTGGGCACAGCCCGTGACGTTCAGCTCTCGGGCTTGGAGGCGGGGTTTCCCGGAAGAGTGTCGCACTATGCCAAACCGTTCCGTTGCGGAGTTGGTCCCGAGGCTCAAGGTCGTGCCATGTGTCGCGCGGGATGTATGACGGACGACTCCATCTTCACTTCTCATCGCTGACGCAACTGACAACTGGAGTCGCACCGGCCTGAATTACGGAGTGTCCATCAAGCTAAATATTAAGTTCTCATTAGCCGGCACACCACCGCAAAGCACTGAACAAAAACCATGCTTGATTCAACATGCGCAACAGTCAGAGCAGGATGCGGAGAAGAAGGGCTCCTCTAATCAGGAATCAGGTCACGAGGAGGACACATGTAATGACCTTGTTGGTATATCGAACATCGAGCGACGAGTGCCGACTGCCACAAACTGGCAAATGCAATGTCAGCGCGAAGTTTCCCCCGTCGAAGATGGATAGAAGAGCAGCCGAGCTGCACATGTTCCAGAACCAACCGCACTGAGGGAGCATCGGCGGCAATGGGAGCTGCAAGTCACCGCAGGGTGTTGGCCAGTCCCCGCGTATCCATTTCCTGCAGAGCAGATGCCATTATTCATGGTAAAGGATGTAAGGGATGGGTCGTAAGCATGCCCAGTTCGCATTTGCAGGGGTGATTTTGTCGAATTGGCTGAGAAATGCCCTCGTCTCCGTCGCAGTCCGTCCTCCCGGTTGAAAATGCAAAGGCGGCACTCCGAAGCTTGAGGTGAGAATCCAATTACTTCGTTCATACTACCTAGTTTATTTACAGTATTGCCCGGACCGCTTGTCCCTAATTACGCTCTTTGGCATTGTCCGACAGTCTGCTGACAAAGCTGGTTCCTTAAAGACTGGTCGGCTCCTTGAAAATTGTGCCAACGTCCGTGAGCATCTGTTCCACCACGAGCAGCATAGACCGCGCATCTCTAGGTTCGACCTTCAGCCGGGGAGTGTCCCAAAAGAAGGCACTGCTTGCCTGACTCAAGAGTCCAAAGTTCTCCAGCCATGAAACCTGCCTTGTCGGGTCAAGCTGTAATCTGCCAGGCCAGAACACAACGCTTACGTCGGGTTTTTGCTTGAGACCTCTTTTCCTTTCGCCTTGTTCAGGGACGGGAATGCCAGTGTGGCTGAGGCAGTTTGCGCGAGACCGGCAAACGAGGGGATTCTTCCCACCTGACCACCTATATCCCATACTGGCAACACCCCGGTCTCCCAAAACACAACGCTTAAGCTGCTAGAGCTACGCAAACTCATGCCGCGCTCATTGTATTCTGGAGACGGGAAGGTCGGCGACCGTGCGCGTGTCAGAACTTTGAGACCACTGCTTTGCAGTGAAAATGGGTTGTTGCAGAAGGCTGTGGCCTCGCGACATCAGCATCAGCGCCCGAAGTTGGGCTATGATTGTAGAGAGCACTCGTGGGAAAAACACTCTCAACTCTCAATCCATGGTGCATAAAACACGATGCATGTTGAGACCTGGATCGGTGCACAGCTCGCAATCCCAATTCAGCGGATATCTCGCGTACGTCTTTAAGGAGATGTATAGAAGTCCCTTTCCGCTGCGTGCACTTCTGAGGGTCTTCAAAAGAAGATCATAGAAGCAAAATGAGAAATGCTGCAGCACCGGCGCTCTCCTCGATCACTGTGGTTGCGCGCGCTATTTCAAATGCATCCACTCGATCCTTCCAACTCGCTACAGGGGCAACTTGGCAGGGCGCAGCTTTTGTTTTGCGCTCTGAGGTTTTGTGCGGTTTAGGAGATCTTTGCTTTCATCTAGAAGCAGCTTCTTCCGCCTCAAATGTCTAATTTTCCGTTGCGCTGGCAGCCCGCGGAAGTTTTGGAAGCACGCTGTGCGAGACAGCACGGTTCGGGAGACCCTTGACTCGACTCAAGCCGTCTGATCTCAGCAGAGATGAACACATGGCAGATATCGCCTGTTTAAACACTTACAACCGGAAGGAAGGGAGAACACGTTGCACAGTGTTCCGCCCTCTGTCGCCGCCCGAAGCAACACGGAAGATTCTCAAGCGAAAGTGCGTTTGCAGGATGGGGGGACTCAACTATTTTCAGCCCTGCCTCCCGTTTGCTTCCAACATGCTACACCTAGCTGATTTGCGCAGTATGCCCTCTCCCCACCGTGAGTTGCCTTCTCGACGGCGCCAGCCTCTGCTTGGATGCAGGTGACGGACCACAGCCTGGGTGTGGAGGCGCTGAGGATGTATCCTTCTAGGCGAACCATCATATGAGCATGATTGGACTCTTTGTGTCGGCTGCCGGGACAGGCGACACAAATGAACACGGTCAAGTGTTCACCTGGGGTTCCCCAAGCACTCTTTCTCCAGAAAAAGCGCATCGCTCGGGTTCTGGTTTACGTTCGTTCTCGTTTGATACTCGGTTTTGCCAAATATGATTCGGCAGTACGGAAGCGATTGGGACATATGACATGGCCCAAGACCCAAATTCTATAAAATCCATATAGGCTTGCCTGTTGCATCTTGGAACCTAATGAATGCTTATGCTGACCGTGTCTTTGAGAGCTCGGGTCTGAGTGAGAGAGAGAGAGGGAGGAGAGAGAGAGAGAGAGAGAGAGAGAGAGAGAGACAGAGAGAGAGAAAGAGAGAGAGAGAGAGAGCGAGCGAGAGTGAGAGTGAGAGAGTGCGAGAGTGCGGGCGAGAGAGAGAGAGTGAGACAGAGAGAGACAGAGCGAGAGAGAGTCAACGAGAGAGAGAGAGAGGGAGAGTCAAAGAGAGAGAGGGAAAGGGAGAGAGAGTGAGTGAGTGAGGCAAACCTCACCTGCTTCCGTTGTTCACGCCTGAGTCTTGGAAACTTCACGCAAGCCGAAGTGCAAGTTTGCTGCGATCTGCGAGCCGCCTCGGCCAGGCAAACGAGCGGCAGCTCGCCTGGACTTTGTTTTGGCCTCCTACATTTTAGCTCTTGGGCTTCCGAGATGCAAGCCGTGGCAAGCGCCGCAGGCTCGCAGATCGGTGAGAAGAGACTACGGCACACTGCCCTGTACGGTTCACAGCTGCATCTTGGCTTCATGTCGTTGCTCAATCCGCCCCATTTGAATTATTTCAATTATTTAAAAATAATTCAAATCCCGTTGTTCGGTAGGTTCGGCCCACCGAACCCCGGGATTNNCGGGATTTCAATTATTTCAATTCACAGGGCCACCTTGTGAATTGAAATAATTTTGTGAATTGAAATCCGGCCCATTTGAATTATTTCAATTATTTCAATTATTTAAATAATTCAAATCCCGTGGTTCGGTGGGTTCGGCCCACCGAACCCCGGGAT
>CAJNDV010002892.1:86587-96827 GCA_905221635.1 Symbiodinium sp. CCMP2456
GCAGAATTACACAGACACACACACACACACACACACACACACACAGAGCCACCCACACGCGCACGCACACGCACACGCACACACGAGGGAATGCAGCGGCGCTTACGCACGCCGGTGCCACCTCGCTCGCCCGCCCGCATGCACACAAAAACAACAGGCAACAACAGAAGCACAAACACAGAAACACACACTTGATGCAGACGTCTTGGTCTGAGATGTCGCCGGGGTTGTGGCTCAGCCAAGGTGATGCTTCTGATCTGCTGCTTTTGTCCGTAATTAACCCCCGAGGGACTCAAGGCTTGATTGCACATTCACGCACATGGCAAAATGTCATGAAAAAACTGTCGAGTCCATTACGACGGGATCCAAGTGCAACTCTGTTGGTGCAGGTTCACACGTGTCTGAACCTATCCAGTCCACATCCATTGATGGCTTCATTAGTGTGGCTACAGATCGATAGTATCTTCTAGAGTCTAGGATGTTGTTGTGCATTTGCTGTTGCTACTTCGCCCTTCGAAACAGGGCTGGCACATGCAGACACACACACGCGCAGACACGACGAAGAGAGACAGACAGACAGAAGACAGAAAGACAGACCGAGACATAGACACAAACAGATACAGACACACACACACACACACACACACTTTCTGTCTGCACCCTTCATACAAAGGCAGGGTGCCTTGTCTCGCCCATCGCTGCCGCGTTTCGTGCCGCCGTCCTGGGCAATGTTTAAGTTCACGGCTCTGCACCTGGATTTTCATGCTAGTCCGAGGCATGTGATATGAAGCTTGGAGGTTAGTCGAGAAGGGGACAGCTGCCCTTTGACCTGAGCATTCTGTGCAGTCCAGCGTCTTGGCGAAGTCCCAGGCGGCATTGCTAAGGTTCTGTGCAGAAAGCTCCGGAGCCCTGGCTGCGACCTGGAAGTGCAGCGGCGAACTCACGTCAACCAATGTTCAGGAAAGCATCAACCGACAAGGTCCCACCAGCCAATGCACACAGCAAGTGTGAGCGCGTGGTCTCTGTGTAGCCGATTCTCTGAACTGAGCTGAGTAAGGTAAGGTTCAACTGCCATGTCCTCCATCGCGACGCTCGAATGTGTATAGTCTATTCTGGGCTACACTGTACTACATATAAATGAATATGTAGGTCTGTATGTATGTATGAATGTATGTATCTCTCTCTCTCTCTCTGCCTCTCTCTTTGCATCCACTAAGTTACTAACCCGCACGAAATCGTCCCAAGCCAAACGAAGCCCGCCCGCCTCGTGTCCCAGAGCTTCGACAAATGCTTTGGACTGGACCACTTTGCTGCCGGAGGCCCAGGCGGTGTTCGCCGGGCCTTGAGCGCCTCGGAAGAATGCCAAGCTGGCGGTTAAGTATGGATTCGGATGCAGAAGCGGCAGAAGGTGGCTTCTGCCGGCCTGGTCCGTTGATGCGTGCCGTCACCACTGACCTGCGGCAGCTGCACTCGATTTCGAATTTGAGGAGAGCCAGGCCCGAAACTACCCGACCATCCTTTACAAGGTGTCTGCTCGAAAGCTTGGACTACCAAGAAGTAGACTTCGGTTCCCTCCTTGACCGCTTGTTGCTAGCTAGGCATTCGTAGCTTTTGAGCCTGCGACGCCCGTTTTGAAGGAGCTTCCTGACCAAGCGGGTCTGCTCTTGGTATGGGTGCATCCACGTCGCTGCAATGCGGCTGGCAAGGTCGCAGCCAACTGCCCAAGCGAGGCTGGTAGTTTTGCACTAGCTTTGGAAAACGCTCAGGACCATTCTTCTAGGACTTGCCGAATCGACACTGCGCAGCCACCGCGGTGGCACTGCACTCCTTGTGCAAATCTCTAGCCTTTCTAGTCGTCATCAGCACAGCAGCAGCTGGCCTTTGCAAAACTCCATGTCCTCGGAGCTTTGAAGGAACATGATCGGGAGTGATGGTTGCCGATTTTGATCGGGTAAACTAAACATGCAGAGTTGATTCGTCCCTGACTTCAGGAAGTGCATTACATGTTGCGGCAGAGCGGCAGGTTTGCAATGCCCTATGCCGACTGCGCTGTCATCGCCTCAGGGGCAGGCGAGGCATTGCCCGTGCATCTTTGTGAACTGAAGCTCAACTGCTCCTGACTCCGAATCGCGAATACCCAAACAAGAAGTAGTTTGTTGGATGGAGCTTGTGCTCGAGTTCGATTCAAAAGGTTTGCCCTCGATCTTGGCAGATTGGCTGGCTTTCTCCTGTCTCCCAGTTCACCACGACATGAAAACAGGTGCGTCACAGATTCGTACGTACACGGCCAAGCAAGTGCGCTTGCAGCACGAACCATCGCCTCATTGTTCCTTCTTAAATTATCACTCGCTTTATCTTCAGCCACCACATCCCTCGTGTATCTCGATCTCGAAACGCTACTTCGGAAGCGCTGGCCTGTAGCAGGCTCTCTCGGAGGCGAAGCCTTTCAAACCCGTTCCTCTGCACCAACACTATCAGCCTTGCCCAAACAACGCTTCTCTTGAGCTTAGACGGCAACGGCCACTTTGGCCTGTGAATTCGTTTGACTTGAAGGCGCAACACTGTGCCGACCTCGCCGTGAAATGTGGCTGCCGCTAAGGCCGCACATGCTGAGCTGCCTGCAACTGTCTGTGGCTCCAAAAGCTTCGGACTTCGTGCTTCTGTGCGGGAAGATGCGGCTGTCAAAGTTGGTGTCTCGCGCACATTCTCTGAGCAAACAAATCTACTAAGTGGAATTCTGCACAATCACGCACCCGGGCAAGAAGCCTGAACCGGATCCCTGCTGAATATGAGGCCAACAAATCAGATGACCTTGCGAGCTTCGAGTCGCCATGTTCTAAAGACACATGCGACTAGTCGCCGAAATGGCCCAAACTCTGAACTAAATGGGTTTCACCTCGCCACGACGGGCGCCCAGAGCTTCATGCTGTGCCTCGGATCTCAGCTGTCGGCTGCACATGTCTTGCACATATACGCCTCGAGACGATTGAGCCAGCAAGCATGGCTCCAATGTTCACAGCCAGGGCGCTTCTCCGAACCTGAACCCGAAGTCCCGGAAAAATCCACAGAGCCCACAGAGAGGCAACAAGCACTCTCTTGCGCCACTCTGAAAACTATAGGGGCGAAGATCGCTACCGTTCAGTGTTCGACTGGGACTCCAAGCATTCTTCTGCACGGGCACCCAACGCATGATTCAATCTTCGTAAACCTTCGGATCTTCCCAGGTGCTGGACAGGCTCTGCGGATCGAAGTGCCTTCCACGGGAAGCTACATGTACCGGAGCCCAACCGCAAAGCACATCCGAAGAGAGTCTCGGAGCGAGGATGGCCCCTCACGACCGGCTACTTGATTTAATTGCGATAACAGATGTCATGCATCCTATACATTCCTATGTCATATAGTCAGATGACGAGTATCCGTGCATTGGGCTCGGGCGGAGACAAAAAACGGAATGGATGTCTGTGCTTGCACATTCCATACTAGACTAGAATGCCTTCGATGAGGAACATGCAAACCGAACATCAGAGACGCCTTTGAGTTGGGCTGTCTGCAGGACACACAGGTTGTGCTTGCATTAACTTTCCTTTTTGCTGCTGCATGTTTTGCAGGATTCTGGCTCAAGGTGCACTACATTGATTTCGGAGCTGATGGGCCCCAACATCCATGCACATGGCGAGTTTTTGAGCTGTTCACGGTCAGAGTGTCTGATTCAGCCGGGAAATATCATGCAGCCGGGATCCGCAGCACTTGCAAACACGTTGCCGGGCACCTACTTCCTGTCCCCTGAATTGCCTGATCTTCTGTTGGACCTGCACAGCGATCTTTTGCAAGAAGATGCGATGAAGATATCGACAACGCAGCCTGCAGGCATGTAGCTTGCCGAGACTGCCAGGACGCAGTTCAACACCCCCAAACTATGCTCACCTTTGCGCGTGTTCGCTTGCCCCAACCTTACCCCTGAAGGCGTGCGCCTGGCTTCCCATGCTGGCGAGTCCTCCACCGGTCGGGGCTTTTGGTCGGGAAGGCATCGGGATGCAGGCTTTGAAAGGCTTCGAGCCGCGTGCAGAAGTCCGAGGCTTCCACCGGGTCGGAAGACATAAGCAAATCTGGCTCGTCGCCATAGCAGCTCACTGGATTCCGGAAAGGGGAAGCGATGCTTGACCGCCTGTGGCTCAGACTTCTTTCTTGTTTGCATCACTTGCGATGATGCGGCAAGAGATGCAAGTGTGGTTATTCCCCCGTCCCTTTCCGGATAACAAGTCTCGGGATACAACTCGTGGCGAGATCTGCACCATGAATGCGATGGTTCGCAGTCAGGCTTTGCCTGAAAGCCAAAATGGCTGCACAGAGCTGCATTGCTCAAGCACTTGCTCAGTACAGAAGACACGTGTTACAAGTAGGTTCATCATTCGGAAAACGCCAGGATGAACTGCATTCCGAACATCCCTGAGCACTTATGGACAAACACAAAGTCGTACCAGTCGTGGGGTACAGGTCAAGCAGCGCAGACAAGACAGCGTGAGTCAAAGAAGGTGACGGTGCCCAAGGTGATGTCTGGATGCATCAAGTGTTCCGACTGGGCACTGCACTGACAGCACCTCACCACCGCTACATGCCAGCTTACCGAGGACCTAGTTACTTGACTGACCATCATTTGTACTTTGTAAACGAGCTATGCATATCTATCTATCGATCTGTGTCTGTCCCTTTCACCTCGGCACGCAGCCGAAAACCTGAGATCACCCTTGGATGAGGGCGCGGAGCCGAGCAGCCCATTCCAACTCTCAAAACTTGAGCCCCCCCCCCCCGCCCTGTCGTGCGCTTGGGACCCCGGCAGGGCTCCTCTGACCTAGAGTCCTGCATGGGCTGCTGGGAGAATCTGGTCAGAGGAACGGGATCTATTGTGTGGGTTTGCTGCCTCCGACAGCAAAGGCGTCCCACCCTGAGTGTCAGCGGCCTCGCTGACGATGCCCGGGCTGGGCGATCGGACGGGCCCTGGGCTCGGCAGGACAAGCTCGAAACTAGTCCAAGTAAGACGCACAGGCATAAGGAACCAACCTGTTTGAAACCAAACTGCGAGCACATTAACCGAATGCAAAGCTTTATGACGTTGTATGCATCAACGCCCAAGGCTTTATAACTGCAAAGATGCTCATGATGAGTTCCTGCCTGCGCCCCGAACCCGAAGGACCTGCCTGGGGGAAGAGCGCCCGGTGGCAAAGGCCTTGAACTGCTACAAGGACATGCTTGCATCATACCCTTTTGTCTTGCATTTCTGTGAGCTTTCAGACATCGCTTGAGCCTTCGATTGGACTGGAAATCCCTCCCGGAGTCCTGCCGTTAAAAACTTGGAACTCCTCAAAGCTCAAATCTGTCGCACACTCGGCGGGCTCTATCTAGGGTGGTGGCTTGCGAGGCAACTCTCACACCATCCCTCTCTGAGGCCCAATGCAAGGTCTGTGCCGGGACACGTGGCACCGAAGGCTTCGGATGCCTTGGAGTTTAATGATTAGTTTCGGCGAGAGGCTGCCTCTCCGAGCCTGGTTTATCTTGTCGCCAGTTGCTTGGTAAACTGCCCAGACAGCTGCTGCCACGGCGAAGAGCGGCAGCAATGGCAATGACTACGAGACGAGTCGAGTGTGATGCCGAAGCTGGTCCCCACGATCGGATGATGACCAGGATGAGACGGGAATGACAACAAGCAGGAGGAAGAGGAAGAGGAGGAGGAGGGTGGTGGTACGTGGTGGTCGCGGTGGATGTTGGTGAGGAGCGGTGAAGCTTGGAGCTACGCTGCTACACTTCACACAAACCCTCTCAAAAGCATCAAAGATTGAAAGATTGCCAGGCCGAAGCATGACAATCTGCTAGTGAACGAAGGACGGTGGGCGGTCTTGGACCGAGCCGAGGCTTGCTTCCGGGGCTCTGGCAAAACCTGATTGTACTGTGGCAAAGGCACGGGAGACTGGAGCTCCTTCGCAACGAAAATTCAAATAGCTCCAAAGCCAGGACATCGGGAACCAAATTTATCTTGTAAACAGAGACGCCGAAACCATTGAGGTTGGTCCATACCCTTCACAGCTAGTAGATTTAAGGGCATACACTGAGATGCAATCTCAAACGACAACGCTGGAACTGCAGAAATGCTCCTGCAGCGGATGCTCGTGAGATGTCGGGCTTGGACTCCACCTGATTTCTGGCGTGGGAGCTTGTGGCTTAGGGTTTAGCATGCATTGCGATCCAGGTAGATACCTCAACTCAACAATCATGAACGACGATAGCATCTTGAGGGGATGTCGGGCATCTCAGTTGTACTCAACTTTGGTTGACTATTTCCCGCCGCTACACGGAGTATAACGGAAATATGCGTGCTTACCAACCGACTGCACCGAACCCCCCCCCCCCCTACATGCATCCGGTTGGCATGACCTGCACACTTTGTGATTCTGCTGAATGGATTGATATAGGATATCGGGTTCTCTCAAAACAGCTGGAGAAAGAAGCAGAAGCAGAACAACTTCCAGGTACTGCAGTTGAGCTGATGCTGAGTTGGCTTTGTTGCAAGAAAAGTTAACAAACAAGAAGTAACATGGCAAGTTGATGGAACATTGCTGGAGCTCCTTAGAACTTCAAGGTCGGTAAAATACGAATTCTGCTTGGGATTTCCAGAAGTATTGTAACTCGCAATCTGTACACGAGCCCGTTCGCGACCTCATAGAGTGGGCTCGGTCCGGCCACTATTTACTTGAACTATGAGATCCATGTGCTTGGTCTGGGGCGAGTCAATCATGGTAGCTCTACAGTAGTGGACTCAGACCCAAATGTCGCGTTGTCCATGTTTTCTTGGCTCTGTACCGCACCAGGACCTGCACCTAGAACATGCTTCACATGCACTCAGTGTGCTGGAGTCTCAGATCCCCCAGCCCCTAACCCTACTTCCTATAGTCTCGAGCAATAGACATCTGCGTGTAGGGTTCCGACGTCTGCGGCTGGTGCCAAAGGGGTTGCGGCGACTGAGGGGAATAGGGGTTGACAGGGTATTGCGGTGTACCACGTTGGGGCGACAACGCTTGCTGAGGCAGGAGGTGCGGCGGCAAAACGGGCGTCGCAGAGGCAGAGGGAGTGGGGAAGCTGGGCTGCGTGGGTGTCGGCTGCGTGGCCAGAGGTGGCTGGGGTGGTTGCAACACCGGCAGAGCTGGAGTGGTTTGCCCAAGGAAAGCCTGCGCTTGCGCAGCATGAGCAGGGGGCACTCTCTGCGAAGCTTCGGGCACCGGCTGTGGGCTTGGCAGGCTGGGAGCCTGAATTAATTGCTGCAGCAACAATGGGCTCCCAGCCATGGCTTTGGGCTCGGACGGGTATGGTGGCGGGGATTGTGCCCGCTCGGGGGTTCGGTCAGGGCTTCCAAGTACCTCCGTCATGCCGGGAAAGTACCCAGTCCTTGGGTCACAGGCGCAATTCCGCATCCTAGCAAATCGACAAGATTTGTTCTTAAAGTATTTGCTCATGCCAGCTTGCCGGGAGGGGATGGGAGGCAAGTTGGAGACCATGGACCCTGGGAACAATCAGCCGGCTGAAGCGCGGTGACTTGCTGATGCCTATCGGTCCGCCAAAGCATCTCCGCGAGCGCGGAGAATGGAAAGACACGCTAGACTTACATGCAATCTGAAGACTTCCTGCAGACTGGCTTCCTACATGGACATCCACTGCATTTCTCAGTGTCATTGCACATGGCATGCAAGGCTGACTAGCCTGGCTCCAGTATGCTCCTTCCCGGACTGTGGCATGATGGTGCTCATACAATCTCATACATGTCGGCCAAGATATTGAAACCTGCTGCTCAAACTGAAGTCTTGATTTCACGAGCACAAGAATCCAAACCAAGAGGCTCGACGAAGTCTACAGGATCACCGGCTTCCTCTTCATCCTCTTCCTCCTGCAGATTTCTTGGACGACTCTTGGAACTTGCTTGACGAGTGTCATCATAGCAACGTGCTATCAATGTTTGCTCTTCCGAAGCCGAAGCCAGAGCAGCGAGATCCATCTTGTCGTGCACACAGCCATATCTCGAGTTTCCAAGACTAGCAGCTAACTCAGGGAACGTCTCCTCGAAGCAGCTTGACGGTGTTCCGTGGATGTGCCGGTAAAAAAAGAAGGACGTAAATATCCATCCAGAGTCTAGAGTCTAGAGTCTAGACAGTCTTGGCGAAATTGTCGGACTTTCCGACACTGAAGGTGTAAAGGGAAACCCCGGGCGAAGCATCCGTCGTTTTGTGCTGCTCGCAGCCCTACCTGGGCGTCTCGCTTACGGCATCTCTCGACCTGTGTCTCCGTTCATCCAGGACAGGATGCCCATCCTAAGGCCACAGTTTAACAATAAACAGCTATTTCCCACGGCTGTGTCATTCTCTTGCGAATCCTTGACAATGATGCATCTTTGGAAGAATCTCCTACAAATGCTCTGAGAGCAAAGGGCTCCCGAAACGCAAGCCGCGCCTGCCGGGACAATGCCAAGATACGTCCAGGTCACCAGGTCGAGATTTCAACGCTCCAGTCGGGTGAAACAGCAACCTGAAACTAGTCGGTGCTGCCCAGCCCAACACTCGAACGATAGGTGCGTGCGCGCTAACCATTTTATCTCAAAAGAAAGATAACATGGGCTGGGCTGTAGCCGCTACCGGCGGACGACGCGGCGCAGGCTGACGCTGCCGGCGCGCGCAGGTGCCTGAGGCTCCACATTCAAAACCTGGTCTGGGGCTGCCTGGACATCTGAGTAGCAGATAAGTCCCACGGCTGTGGCCTCCTGCAAAGCTAGGATGAAATTGTTATTGAGGGTTGGATCCTGAGCAAGCAAGGCCGTACCCCAATCTAATATGGGCGGCTGTCTTGTAGAAGAGGTGCGCAGTATCTTCGGAAGCTAGCGATCCTCGTTTCAGCATTTCACTGAGCCCAATATGAAGAAACAGAGGGCCCCACCATGCCACCAAGCTTATGAGAACAAGAAAAGCACTGACGGTCAGACCGGTTCGATTTCCTACCGCGACAATCACATAGGATCTGATGAAGTGGCTGAGGCTTACAGACTTCGTATGGGATCACTGCAGGCCCATTCCCCCATTCCCGACAAACATCATGCGCCCCATACGAGACTTCGTTGTCGGGTTTACAAGTCTTTCCTGACAAGCTATAGCTTGCTTTGTGCGAGAAATGCAGTCCAAACAGTTTGAACTCAAACCAGGGAGCGGAATGAGTTTCTAGCCGGAATAACTTTGACCCAATCACCCAATACTGCAATGAGATGAAAAGAGCTATGCGACGACCAGAGGTGGAGTAGTGGACAGCTGAGCTCCGGACTGGCGCCTCCCTGGGTGTCGCTTTCCCCTTTCCGCCGCCGCTTTTGCCTGCAAGCAGCCAACCGTTAGCTCTGGAGAAACTCCTTCAGTGGCGGCTCTTGCACTCTTGTACATAGATTTCGCGTTCAATGTTTGGTTGACCGTAGAATCATAAATCAACAGATACCCGGCCTTTTGCAAACTTGGTCTTCGGCCGAGCGCTCGCGGCCTCGGTGGCTCAAATCAGTTGTGCACGGCAAAACGGTCTGGGCTCAGGCACGGGCACCCTATCCACGATTCCCATTCAACCCGCAGGACACTGACTCTATCATCTGTAGCAGTCAGAGACACATACGATCTTTGAAATGCGCCAAAAAGATTTTGGCTTCCTGGCCCTTCTCGGATTCAAACTGCAAGCTGTCAGCTCGAGTCTCAGCTCACAAGCTGAAAGCACTGCGCATAGCTTCGCAAGTAAGACCCTTCGATCCAAGATCATGGGCGCACACCCAGGAGCCGAGTGCAGAAACTTGCCGAAGACACAAGACTGAGCTGAACTTTTTGTACAGTACTTATCGTTAGAGAGCGCGAGAGACAGAGAGACAGGCAGACACCGAGAGAGTGAGACAGACCTGGAGCATCTCTGGAAACGACTTCGTACGAGCAAGCTGCAGGTTCGTTGGTCCCTGTGCTGCTTGAAGCCATCTTGCCTGAAGCTCTGTTGCTTCTGGACAGGAGTGTGCATGGTGTAAAGCCCTGCGCATTATAGCTTCTGATGCTGCTAGCAGTCTCCGAAGTAAACGTTGTCGGCGTACTGGTGGTAAAAGTGCTAATGCAGCAGCAGCGGTGATAGTAGCATGTAGTAGTAGTAGTAGTAGTAGTAGTAGTAGCAGTAGTAGTAGCAGTAACAGTAGTAG
>CAJNDV010002893.1:0-11179 GCA_905221635.1 Symbiodinium sp. CCMP2456
TGCTAGTACTCGTACTAGTACTCGTACTAGTAGTGGTATCAGTAGTCGTAGTAGTAGTAATAATTATAATAAAGTAGTTGTAGCAATAGTAATAGTAGCAGTACACTAGTACTCGTACTAGTACTCATACTTGTACTAGATGGTGGTAGTGGTTGAGGTGGTAGTAGTAGTAGTAGTAGTAGTAGTAGTAGTAGTAGTAATGGCAGTAGCAGTACTAATAGAAGAAGTAGTAGTAGTAGTAGTAGTAGTAGTAGTAGTAATCGTAGTACTACACTAGTATACTATTTTTACTAGTAATGCTAGTACTAGTACTGGTACTAGTACTAGTAGCAGTAGTAGTAGTAGTAGTAGTAGTAGTAGCAGCAGCAGCAGCAACAGCAGCAGCAGTCGTAGCAGGGCAGCTGTAGTTGCAGATGGTTGTGTAGCTGTAATTGTAGTGCCAGTGGCAGAGGTAGTGGGAGTAGCAGCGGCCCCGGGGTTTCTGTCGGCGAAGATACCAGGTGCAAGTATGCGGCCAGAAACCAGGCGAAACAAATATTACTCTTCCGGTAGCCAAGCATAAGGCGCAAGTCTGTTGATCCCCAAGACGGCAAGTTGCAAGGACTTGTAGTTGAACCCAACCTAGGTCTTACAGGAAGAAAACACCCCACGCAAACGGGCGCGCAAAGTCGCATTTTTCTGCAACTTTAAGAAAATTTAATGCCCCGGGGGGGCGATGCAAAAAGAGAACATGGAATGCTCAGTGGAACAAGTCACGGCATCGCATTAATTTCGTTGGAAAAATTGGCAGGACGGGACGCGGACCCGACACACTGGTCCGCCTCAGTCTTCATTTTCACAAGTGAAATTCTTGCATCCTTGCTACATCTCAACCTCTGAGATGGACCATGCAGACATTGGTCACCATGCTTCGTCTTGCGGTCCGCCCGCAGGACTCGACAACACCCATGCCTTGTGGGCAACCCACTGCAGTTCTCATACCGTTAGCGGCAGTGGTAAATCCTGCATGGGATAAATGCAACCCACAGCGGGCAATTAGCGACACCACCTCCAGAGCTATAAGAGAGGCCCACGACGGCGCTGACCTTGCAGGTGCAGCATCGACTCATGCTGAGGGGAGGGACTGGATCCCCGCTGATGCTGTAGGAATTGACGGGGAGTCATCAAGATTAGCGAGACAAATGAAACTGTCGGGGTGCAACACATGGTTTTCCAGGCTTCTTTTGATCTTTGGGTTACAGTGGGTGAGCTGGATCACGAGCACTAAGTGCTCGAGAGTACCCCCATGGTCTTGAGAGCTCTGTCAAACCGAGGTACCGAGAACTCGGTGGGAGAGGTGGCGATCGCCTGAAGCAGCACAACATGACAGCGTGCAGCTGCCTGATGCGCTGATTCGTTAAAAAAACTGTAATCAGCTCGTGTTCCGTCGGCCTGGCTTCGCAGAGCTCATTCCAAAAACTCCCGCTGAAGCAGCCTAAGCCGATGAGTGTGAGGACTTGCACGCAGGCGCTACAATTGCTGTCACATGCTGTCCTACACTTGATCTGGACTTTATGCTTTGGTATCAGCACGATTAAATTAGGGCTTACGGGGTTCGGGCTCAGGGAGCCATACGATTCACCTGCTGCCAAACAGCAGCTGCACGTAAGCATCGATGTTCGGCACTGCCATCGGAGGGTTGTTGGCCGTGTACCTGGACAAGCTTAAGATCCTTTTGCGTTGGTCGGAAGTACGAAGGCCCGTGCTTTGTACTGATGCATGTCTATGTCATTCAATCTTACTAAGTCTTGCTGTCACTTGTGTAAGATTGCAGCATCATATGACAAGCGGTAGCACAACAAGGAATCCCGTTGATTCTGGCAAAGTGCTGGTGGTCTCCTTCACAGGTAAGCTGGAAGCTTTCAAATTTCAACAGCTGACAACTCACGTGTTATTGAATATTGCTGTGCGTCTGCTATGAAACTCTACTTATTATTTGCGCTGCTTGATCCGCTAACATCGGGTTGCGTATTCAACCAAGTGAAAGCACAGTATGTTTGTGTGCTTTAATAGAGTGTGCTGAAGTAGACCATTGGGGCTACCATTTACCTAGACCAACTAAGCTGCATTAGGTATCCGAAAGCAAAAGTACTAAAGTCTACCTCGACCGGCCCTGCCCTCCCCCACTGTGGCCAGGCACCCCAGAAGCTGGTTCGAAGAGCCAGCCTGGGACTCTCCGTTCCAAGAATCTCGAAAAAGCATCTAGACAGTCTAGACCTTCAGGAAGCTTAATGGCCCCAACATCGATGTAACGCCCACCAGAAACGCTCGTTGTTACGGTCTCGATGGCAGGGGTCGGCCGGCGACACCCGAAAGGGCCTCAATTTTCCTAGCAACACAAGTCTGTACTGGGCCACGAAGTAATTCCTTCGTCCCTTACATGCCCCAACCCCTGCCACGTGCAAAACCCATGTTGACTGAACTTTCGAAGCACCGGGTTGCCGACCGAGCTAACGGCTGCCAGAAGCTGCTGCTGCTGTTGATCCTGCCGAAGCTGGAGCTGTTGGATCTGCTGCTGGCGCTGCAACTGCTGTTGATTCCTCAGCTGGGCGGATTTACACAGGCCATGAGGCCATGTGACCTCTCAGGACTAGACTGAGGCTCTCGGAGTCTTAGCCTCACGATTCAAAGGCCAAGCATCTGGGTCTGGCTATGCAACTGCTGCAGAAGCTGCTGCTGCTGCAAGGAATGAAGCTGCTGCTGCAATCCTTGAAGCACCTGCAGGGCACTGGGCTCTTAGAACGCTTGCGGCGTGCGAGCTGCGGAGGTGAGCACGCAGGAGCTCAGCCACGAGGAGAAGAATCGTGCAGACACAGAGACTGGGGCATTGCCCTACGACTCCATGCCGAAGCAGCACAGCAGGAAGCTGTGCTGATTTAAAAGACTGTATTTTACGTGCCTCAGCTAAACAAATGATAACATTGCAAACAGATGAAATCATTCACTGGGCCCTGCAGAGGGCCTTCGACTTTTATCTGCTGGAAAAACGCAAGAGATGCCATTGGTCGGAGTCAGGCCTGTTGCAGTGCGAGGTCGTTCGGAAGAGCGGCGGGGATCGGAGTCCTGTTGGGGTACCTGGCGCACACAGCAGTCATTGTGGTGGACAACAATAACACAGGCAATGCTTGAAGCAGCAGACACAGGAAATGGCCCAGATTTGATCAGCCAGAGCCTAAATTAGAACGCACATTCTGATCCATCTCCTAAAATCCCTTCAAAAATGTCAAAAGGCACGGATCGCGACAGAGACATCGAAACTGGCATTTCTCCAGGTGATACATGGAGCGGAGACATGTTCTGGTTTGCCGGCAATTCGGCGAGGTCCGTAAGAGTTCGCCTTAGGCTCGGCCTCCCAAGCAGTCGCTGTGCGACTCGCTTAGACTCGCTTAGTGTCTTTTTGAGACACAGCGAGGCATGGCCCTGGGAAGGGCTTCACCTGGAGCTTCCTCTGAGCTTCGGCGTATGCCCTGTGCAAACGAGCCGGCCGAGCGGGTGCATCTGGTCTTCTATCCGTGACAACTGCTCGGAGAGCGATGTCACACTTCTAGTCAAGGCTGCCAGGTCGGCCTCAGGCTGCGAGGCAAGTTGCTCGAGGCTTGAGGCCAGATGAAACCCTTCCAGGAGCCAGTAAAACAACAGCCAGTATCCTAAACTTCATGTCTGATCGTCTATCCTGATGCTCACCCAATCACAGCAAGGGGCCTGGAGGTTTGCTTCCTGTAGGTTTGCCTGCGGCATCTGTGGGATCTGAAAGCCTGAGCAGGCTTCCAGAGAGGTACAGGGCCTTCACGGATGATTTCTGCTTGCGTAGAGCTTTCGGCGGCATGCAACATGTGAATTGAGCTGAGGATCGATTTCGCAACATGCAGATTTTGTCGGGCTGCATGGTGCTTCACCAGGCTTTGGCACTGGCTTAAGGTCTTCAATTCCCTGAGACGATTACAACAGCCAGTAGATGAGCTCTCCGGTCCAACACCCAGCATGAACAACACATTACACAGGCAGTATACCATATGCATACATATATGTACAAGTATACATACATACATCCATCCATCCATGCATGCATGCAGACATACATACATACTTACATATATATATATATATATATATGTGTATATATATATACATACATATATATATATATATATCAAGCACATATAAAGACACATACATCTGTATATAGATATATATATATATATGTATGCATGAGTATACACATACATGTATATATATATATATAACTGAAAAGCTTATATGTACAGATATTTGTAGATACGTACCTATACATAGATAGCCATGTATGCGTTATACATACATACATACATACATACATACATACATGCATACTTACTTGCAGACATACATACATGCACACATACACACATACATACATACACATACATACATACATGCATGCATGCATGCATGCATGCATGCATGCATACATACACGCATGCAGACATGCAGACATGCATACATACATACATACATACAAACATACACATATACATACATACATACATACATACATACATACATACATACATACATACATCCCTGCATGCATGCATACATACATCCCTGCATGCATGCATACATACATGCATACATACATACATACTTACATATACATGCAGTTTTTATGTGCTTACCATTTCTCTATGTCTTTATGTTTTTACTCGCTTGTATATATGTACATACAGATCTTTCAAGATAAAGCGACTAAATAAGTAAACGAACGAACAAACGAATAAACACTACTCCTCCATACATACATACATATATATATATATAACACACCTGTATATACATATGTAATAAGACTCATACTAGCATGTAGCTCTAAACCTCGGTTCCATCATCTTCCGCCATTGGCCTGCAGATGTCAGGCGTGACTCCACCAGTGCTTTGAGCTGCTGGAGCTGCAGCAGCCTCGTGCCCGGGACATGCAACCAAGAAGAAGACCGTAAGATTTGTGGATCATGCTTTGGTTTGGGGCTCGTCCGAAGCTGCTGTTGGCTTCTCTTTTCAAACTTGTCTGTAGCCCGGATGTACCAACCTGCGACACAGTTGGCTTTTTCAAAACTGAGCTCGCCCCCAGATGAAGATCCTTTTGACTTAGTTAGCTGTCGAAACCTGGTTCGCATGGATGCTGTAAGGTCTGAGCTGCGGAAAACAGGCAGCGGTCCTTTGGTGGCATGTCAACAATGAATCAACTCAAGTGGTTAGCAACCAACGAAACGACGCCGGCTGACATGGACCTCGTCGACGCCTTCCCGGCTGACATGGATGTGGTCCAATCCGCCGATCAGTTGTCTGGTGAACCACATCAGAAAGTGCTTCGGTTTGGAGCTTACCTTCCGCGAACAGCATGTAAAAACATGGACGTTCGATCTGGGTCTGCGACTTCAACTGGAGCTGCTGGTGCTGCTGCTGTTGCTGCTGTTGCTGCTGTTGCTGCTGCTGCACCTGGTCAGGAGAGGACTTACCAGGGCAAGTGATCACATATTGAATGCCCTTGCAGGTACAGGTCTGTGTCGAAGGCTTAATGGCATAAGCAGGCATCATGAGCACACTGGCGCCATACCCTTCGATATGCAGACGATCGTTACCAGAATATCAATTCAAGGGCAACGGCGCCGTCGAGTCGGAGTGGCCACATGTGCAAAGTACGATCTTGCATCAGCCAAACGACTCGAGAAGCCTCGAGGGCGCCTGAAAGTGGTGATGCCTGGAGCACCACCTGGCAAAAAAAACTCCGGATAAAGCTACCCTTCCTTGCTTCCAGCTTCTTGATGGCATGGTGCATGTCGTTTCTGTGCTGCTTCTCGTATCTTTAGCACGGGCAACACATCTTGAAAGCAGAAGGCTCGCAGAGTGTGGGCACTGGAATGCGTCTGCCGTCTGAAGACTGCTCAAGACGGTGCACAATTGTCGCCTTGTCGTCTATCTCCTCCCCCCTCGCATCAAGCCGTGCGATACAAACGTATTGGTTCGCATCTTGCCTTTACTGTCGAGCCAGAAATTATCTCTCAGTGCTACCGTCCGGCGAAAGAGCTGGTCCTGAAAAAGGGGAAGCCGATACTCTCGAGTCATAAACTCTGTACCCATTCCTAAGCCCTCAGACTCCTAAGACCCTGAACCCTGCGACCGCATCCCGCAAGCTCGTCCCGAGCCTGACTATGATGCAGGGGCTGCCTTGGCTGCGCAGTGCCCTCTCGGATCACATAATCGCTTTCACATTGTCATAATTTGCTCGGCGCCGTTGCACACTCTGTTCCGGAGTGAAACTACATATACCATCTGGTACGTACTGATCCGAATGCTTGCATATATTTGTATATATGTATGTATGAATGTATGTATGTATGTATGTATGTATGTACATATGTTCACATGTACGTATGTACGTATGCAAGCATGTCTGCTTGTCTGCCTGCGTGTTTGTGTGTACTGTATGTATGTATGCCAATTTCGATGTATGTACGTATGTATGCATGCACGTAAGTATGTATGTATGTATGCATGTATGTATGTATGTATGTACGTATGTACGTGTAAACGCCACATGTACATGTATGTGCAAAGCGTGCGTACACACACTTGTAAGTGTTTACATACGATATGTATACATATATACATATATACACATATACATATATACATATATACATATGTATATATATACATATATACATATATATACATATACACATAAATATATATATAATATATATATATACATATATATATATATATATATATATATTATGTATATACGTAAGCCGGTCGTAATTGGGACAAAAGTGCCCTAGGGGGGCTAGTCTATTTATATAGAACTGATCTTTGTTCGATTCTTGTTGTGCCAGAACTGAATATAGGGGTCTCAATAATTACCCATACTATTTTGGGGGGTTCCTTATCATAACTATAGTATACTATACCCCAAAGCCCTATTCTAACTATTAAGGCCCCTACATTAGATTCCCCATCTTGGCCCTTGCAAGACAGGCGTCTCTTTTGAAGTCAGGGCCTAGACTAGACAGTGCGCGAGCTTCAGTCCATACAGATTGGGGTGTTCAGTCTACACAGCCCCACAACTAAAGGCAATGATGCCGTTCACCTTATGGACGGAATGACCATTAAAAATAGGGGCCCTATGCCCTTATACTATGAATCCCTATATGGTATATGAACCTTTATGCCCTTCTACTATGAATCCCTATATGGTATATGAACCTTAAACCCTTTTAGGGTTCATTTCGTCCTCAAGGCACTAAGTCTCAGGGGACTTGGGTGTTGGGGCAGTTCCGTGCCGCCTTGACTAGGCCGGCTGTTACTGTTTCGGGGGTTTAGGGTTTAGGGTTTAGGGTTTAAGGTTTAGGGTTTAAGGTTTAGGGTTTAGGGTTTAAGGTTTAGGGTTTAAGGTTTAGGGTTTAGGGTTCGTGTGTTGCTTCTGCACCCAGGCCACAGCAGTGTCCTGATAGGACTGCTCAGCCCCACAACTGTACAGGCACGTATGGGCGCATGTGGAAATAAGAGCTGCGGAACCAAATTCATCATCATGCACCAAATTTCCTGATACGCACTGGAACTTAGCGAAGCCGCCCCACCCTACACCCTGGATTAGGATCCTCAGAAGAAGTGCACGTGAATGGAATAGATCTGGAGGATACTGGACTTTGCAAGTATGTTCATAGACAGAAGTACAGTTTCTTTATACAGACCCCTAGTTACAAAGCCCTAAACCCTAAACCCGAAAAGGCGTATGATCCTCTAGGTACCCTTCGTTCAACGATCAGAACAAAGCCAAACCCTACAAGAGAGGAACCAAGCTCCCGACCCGCCTAAGCCAAGCCTTCAGTCGTAGACCCGATAACTTAAACCCCAAGTACGTGGGAAACTAAAAACGCAAAGACTTCCGGACAAAGGATTCGTACGAACACTACTGGAGGAGCATGGGACTTAGTAAGTAGGGTTATTAGTGCCTTAATTGGGGTCTCGAGTGTCAGACCGACTTAGGCACTAAACCTTGAACTGGAAACGGTGCTGTCAAAATTAGAACATTCTGAGGGTAACTTATAGCGATTATAGTAGCTATAGCAGTATTCAGTGTTTTCACTGCGACAGCAATTAGATATTGCCTTCAAGTACAGGAGTCTTCAGACCTCGATTTTGCGACAGCTGAATGTTAGAACCTGCGCTTGAAGCACTGAGTCTTACAAACCCTCAGCCTGAATCCCTAAACCCGACCGGCCCTGAATCCCCAAACCCCGAAACCCTAAGCCCAAGCCCACCGCCTCAGGGTGTAGGGTTTAGGGGGTACCCGGTCCAAAAGCCTAAACCCGGGACCCCTAAACCCCCAAACCCTGAACTCCGCACCCTGTTCCAAGAGGTCGGGGCTAGCTCTGGCACTGGGTCCGTGTTCAAGGATTGCCAGACGATGCTTTGCTGGTCTTGGGGGTTTAGGGGGCATTTTGGGTCTTAGGGTTTGATTTTTAGTGTTCTAGGGTATATGGTTTGGGGTCTGTCTGTCTGTCTGTCTGTCTGTCTGTCTGTCTGCCTGCCTGCCTGCCTGCCTGCCTGCCTGTCATACATACATACATACATACATACATACATACATACATACATACATACATATGCATGTACACACACATTTTTCGTACACGCACATTAGACATTTATACATGTAAAGTCTTCGTGTGCGTGTGTACATATGTATATGAAGAGATACATAGGCATGCATCTACATACTATCCATCCATCCATCCGTCCATCAATCCATCCATCGATCTATCGACCTACCTATCTATCTGCCTACATACCTGCCTACCCACCTATCTATGTATCTACATATCGATCTATCTGTCTATCTGTCCAGCTGTCTATCTATCTATCTATCTATCTATCGACCTATGTATTGACCTATCTATCTACCTATCTATCCATCTATCTATCCATCTATCTAGCTACCTATCTGTCTATCTATCGACCTATCTGTCTATCTATCTGTCTATCTATCCTTCTGTCTATCTATCTATCTATCTATCTATCTACCTATCTAATTATCTATCTACCTATCCATCCATCCATCTATCTATCTGTTTTCTCTATCCTATCTATCTTATCTTTTCTGTCTATCTGTCTATCCATCTCTCTATCTATCTGTCTATCTATCGACCTATCTGTCTATCTATCTGTCTATCTATCTATCTATCCTTCTATCTATCGATCTATCCATCTATCTACCAATCTACCTCAGCTTTCTTAGCTTTCTTATCTGTCTTATCTATCATCTTTCTATCTATCTATGCTTGTATACATGTGTGTATATATACACACACACACACACATACACACACACACACACACACACCAGTCTGTACGAAGCCCGGAGTCAGAGCCCCGACAGGACTCACTCCGTGGAAAAGGCGCCAGCTCGCCCGGGTGTTGTGAAGTTTCATCTATGGTTTAGGGTTTAGGGTTGAGGGTTTAGGGTTTAGGGTTTAGGGTTGAGGGTTTAGGGTTGAGGGTTTAGGGCTTTGGGTTTAGGGTTTGTTGTTTTTTTGGGGGGGGGGTTAGGATTCAGGGGTTTAGGGTTTAGGTTTTTTTGGGGGTTGGGGTTTTGGGTTTAGGGTTTAGGGTTGAGGGTTTAGGGTATAGGTTTCATCTATGTTTTAGGGTTTAGGGTTTAGGTTTCATCTTTGCGATTTGATTCTTAGTGTGTCTAGGCGCGGGATTCGGGTCCCATGACCTACCATGCCCAAGCCAGGTAAAGCAACCGCCCGGCTACAAATGAACAGAACTGAAGGGAAAAGGCCGGCGGTGTTCAAGAGATGATGTCCGAGCACTTCAAGCCAACACCCATAAGAGCGCTGCATACTTAAAACCCACAACACGCCTTGGGGCCTACAGGTCCTTCAGGGTGCCGGCCTGGCGGCGTTCCGCTTTTGCACCTGCAGGGTCAAACATGTCAACGAGCACAAACAACAAGCAAAGCAACAACACAAGAAGCAAGCAAATGCAATCGAATCTCTGTGTTCATTTTGGTCATTGTGAATGACAACTTGAAGAATTTCCCTTATAGTCTTGCGTTTGCCATTGTTATGATCTCTACCAGTTTCACATCTGCCGCGAATATAGAGACACACAGTGGGGGTCCGGTCAGACGTAGTGTTGCTTTTGTCTTATTGCAGGACTTGAACTTGGATCGCAGGATCCAGCAGCTTCGTGAAAGCCGCAAGCAGCTGCAAAGAGCTGCCAGGGAAGCTGCTAAAAAGTTGAAGGCGACGCAGCAGAAATGCAGCAGGCCTGTGATCGATAGCGAGCGTCTGTTGGTTTTCGCTCATTGGATCCACGCCTGCAGCCTGATTCTTCAAGCGAAAAAGCTTGCAGCGGAGGATTTGACCCGCATCATCGCGCTCGGGGCCACCACCACGACCGGAGCAATGAGCGTGGCGTGAGCACCAAACTGGATGTAGTAAGAAATCGTAGAACGAGCGCCAGCAGCTTGTGCGCGACCGCCCCAATGATAGCATCCCCAAAGGGTCCTATGTACTGTTATGGGAGATACTTCCCTAAACCATAATAGTAATTCCTAGAAAAGAAACCCTGCATCCTTATATATATATATATATAGGTACATAGGACCCTTAGGGATCTATTTGGGGGCGGCGCCAAGAGGCAGGTGCGCAGCTTGCAGCTGGCGACCGTGCTGATGGGAAGATCTCCTTCATGTTCTGTCGCAGGAAGTCTATCGGAGTTCCCATAGCTTACCATGAGGGTCCAAGTACCCATTGATCCTTGAAGGACCATGAGACTTAGTAAGTGTGCTTGGTGCTTCAAGCAATAATAGGTGCAGCTGCTTGACTTATAACGTGGACCCCGTCAACCCTAAACGCCCAAACCCTGAACCCCAAAACCCTAAACCCTAACCCTGATCCCTAAACCCTATAAACCCTAAACCCTAACCCTGAACCCTAACCCCCAACCCTAAACCCTCTAAGCCCTACCCTACCCCAAGCCATTTGGGCTTGCCAAAACGTGAAACCACTGAGAGCCGGTGAGGCCCCAGCCGGAAGTGGACCAGGATCCCAGTCTCAGGGATACGGGTTTAGGGTGCAGGGTTCAGGGT
>CAJNDV010002895.1:0-11832 GCA_905221635.1 Symbiodinium sp. CCMP2456
TTTTAAATACTGAATATTTGGACTTTACTCAACAATTAGTTTTAAAGATGTACTGCCCTTGCTGGTATTCACCTTCACAAGGTACGCTCCACTTCTCAGGTTTTCAATTGCCACGCGCTTCATTTCTTTGGGCTGGTAGGATGCCGCTTTTTGTCCACTCATGGTGTACACATCAATGCTGTTAATGTCTAAAGCGTTTTCCCAGCTTAGATTGGCTCGGCCTTTTGCAGGATTGGGGTACAGGCTAAAGTCTGAAGCCTGAACCTCTTGCACGCTGAAGGTTGCCGGGTCTACTACGTTAACCGTAAATCCGTTTTTATATACCAAGTTACCGTTTGCGTCAAAGCCAATGCTATCGCAAAACATACTGGAGCAGGTGTCGTTTCCATCTACCGCCACAATGGTGAGACAAATATTGTACACCCCAGTAGCCGAAGCATAGGTATGACTTGGGTATTGTCCGTTTAACACGGTTCCATCGCCAAAGTCCCAAGTCCAGCTGATAATATTTCCGCTGGAGGTGCTGCTGTTTTCGCCCAAAATAATTTGGCTTTGAAACTGTCTACTGTTCACCGTATCTACAAAATAGCTGGCCTGGCAAGTCATGGGATTGCCACCGCCTCCGGTTGCTACAGCAGAGTCGCAGCTTGGCGTACATCCCGCGTAAGCGGCAAAACAATACCCAAAGGCACCCGGCTGGTTGGGCGTATAAACGGTGGAAGTTCCATACTGCTTCACCGAACCATTAAAGGTCCATTCGAAAATGGGTCGCCCGGGAATGCTGCTCAAATAAGTAGAATCGCGAAGAATTACCGCTTCGCCCAGCATGGTGTTGTTTACCGCTGAAGGGTTTACCCGGGTTAACACATCGCAGGCTTTGGGTAAGCAGTGCAACCATAAATTTTGCACGCCTTGAACAAAATTGGCCGTGGTGGCACCCCACTGAAATGTTCCACTGCAATTAAATGCGCCCCAAAAGAGGGTGTCAGTGGCAGTCATGTTGGAGAAATTAAAACTTACATCGCCATTAACATCGGTGTAGGCCCACTGCACGTAGTTTTCCGGAGTTAGGGTAAAACCGGTGGGGTTGCCTTGAATCAATTGACTTTGATCGTCATAAAAAAACACGGCCACACCGGGCGCTACGGTTCCGCTATCGGTAACATTAATGTTTACTGTTCCGCTAATTTGCGCGAATGCCTGACTGGCTATAAAGCCAAACAAAAGGGTTAGTACAATTCTTTTCATAATATTTTGAATTTAGATGCTTGTATTAGTGAATACGTAACTCCCACAGAAAAAGGGACAGCAAAAACTTAAAGCCAGCCTTGCCTGCCCCTTGTTGCTGGTTTACACCCTTTCACCAAATAATCATAAATACTTTTATACCAAGCCTTTATGCCTACCTTTACGACACATTAACCACCAAACATCATTTTTGAAATGAAGGCAATAGTAAAGAGAAAATATGGAGGCCCGGAAGTTTTATCGCTCCAAGAAGTTGAAAAACCCAGCCCTAAAGACCATGAGATTTTAGTACAAGTAAAGGCAAACTCGGCCAACCCAGCCGACTGGCACGTGATTAGAGGAAAACCCTATTTCGCCCGCCTGTCTTTTGGCCTGTTTAAACCTTCCAAAATAATTGCCGGCTCCGATTTTTCTGGAATTGTGGAAGCCGTGGGCAAAGAGGTAGTTCACTTCAAAGCGGGAGATCGGGTCTTTGGAGAATCGCTAGCGGGCGGTGCATTTGCCGAATACATCTGCCTGAAGGCCCACCAATGCGGCCACATGCCAGCTGCTGCAGCTTTCACTGAAATGGCCGGGCTGCCCATTGCCGGATTAACCGCCCTACAAGGTGTGCTGGAACACGGCAAACTCAAAAAAGGAGAAAGTGTACTTATCAACGGGGCGTCTGGAGGTGTGGGACACTTGGCCGTGCAAATTGCCCATGCACAGGGAGGAAGAGTTTCCGGGGTTTGTTCGGCTAAGAACGAAAGCTTTGTAAAATCGCTGGGCGCGGAAAGGGTGATAGCCTATGATGCCGAGGACATTCACAAGCACTCAGGTAAATATGATCTTATAATTGACACCCACGGCAACCTTTCCTTCGCAGACTTTAAACGCATGGGAAAACGGGGCGTACTGATTGGCTTTACTACTATGGGCAATATGATATCGGTATTGATAAAGAGTGCCTTCAGTAAACTTCCTCTAAAGCAGTTTACAGCCAAAGCAAGTACTGGGGACCTGGAAAAATTGGCTAAGCTTGTGCAAGAAGGCAAGCTGAAAGTGCATCTTGATAAAACTTACCCTTACACCGAAACTGCCGATGCTATAGCCTACATTGAAAAGATGCACACCCGCGGTAAAGTGGTAATGGTTTGGGAATAAAAAAACCTTCCAGGTCTCTGGCACGCTGGCAGAGCTCTGGAAGGTTTAAAAGATATAATGTTCAATATTTTACAACATCTCAAAAATGCCGGCTGCGCCCTGGCCTTCACCTACGCACATGGTAACCATGCCGTGTTTTTTATCGCGCTTTTTCAACTCGTTGAAAATTTGAACGGACAACTTTGCTCCGGTACAGCCCAGCGGGTGTCCCATGGCAATGGCGCCTCCATTAACGTTCACGGTATCTTGATCAAGATCGAGTTCGCGAATTACCGCCAACGACTGTGAAGCGAATGCTTCATTCAATTCAATCAGGTCAATATCTTCCTTTTTCATGCCCGCTGCTTTAAGCGCTTTGGGAATGGCTTCCACCGGACCAATACCCATTATGCGTGGCTCCACGCCAGCCGCCTGATAGGTCACAAGGCGGGCAATCGGCTCCAAGCCTAATTCCTTCACCATCTTTTCGCTCATCACCACGGTAAAAGCCGCGCCATCACTCATTTGAGATGAATTTCCGGCCGTAACCGTTCCTTTGGCCGCAAACACCGAGCGCAATTTGGCCATACGCTCCAGATTGGTGTCAGCGCGGGGACCTTCATCGGTATCAACGGTGTACTTCTTGGTTTTACGCTTTTCATTTTCATCCAGGAAAACCTCTTCAATTTCCATCGGAATGATTTCATCTTTAAATCGACCTTCCTTAATGGCCTTTAAAGCTTTCATGTGCGAGTTGTAGCCAAACTCATCCTGGTCTTCGCGGCTTACCTTGTACTTTTCGGCCACCGCCTCTGCCGTAAGGCCCATGTTGTTGTAATAATCGGCATTGGTTTGGGCCAGCTCATAGTTTGGAACCACCTTATAGCCACCCATGGGCACGTAGCTCATGCTCTCCACTCCACCGGCAACAACGCAGTCGGCAAAACCGGCATGTATTTTAGCCGAAGCAATGGCAATGGCTTCCAGGCCACTGGCGCACCAACGGTTTACGGTTACGCCCGGCACTTTTACGGTATCGAGTCCCATGAGGGATATGATGCGCGCGATGTTCATTCCCTGCTCGGCTTCGGGCATGGCGTTGCCCACAATCACATCGTCAATGCGATCTTTATCCAATCCAGGAATATCATCGGTAATAGATTTTATAACCCTGGCTGCCATCGTATCGGGACGTAAAAATCGTAGGCCTCCCTTGGGGGCTTTTCCTACTGCGGTGCGTTTGGCGGAAACGATATAAGCATTCATATTTTATTTTTTTTAAGATTCGAATTCTTACTTCTAATTATATTCTGGTGTAGTACAAAGAGGGAAGTATTAAGACTTTCTGACTATGTACCCGCAAGTGAATTTGTTAAAGCATAATTCATATTCTGAATTTGTTTTAGACCATCAATAACTGAGGAAATTTGCTCATCGTTCACAAAGCCCAGCCGTTCAGCAAGCAACAATTGAGTTTCCAACTCATTGGTAGATCCATTTGAAATATTAAGAAATCTAACAAAATCTGGGTTGGTTCGTCTTCCAGCCCCTTCTGCAATATTGGATGGAATNNTGATTGCGATGTCAGGCCAAATTTTTCCTCATCCGGGAATTGCTCGGTTAGCTTATAAATCTCAACCGCAACATCCATCCCCTTTTGCCAAATTTTTAACTCTTTAAATCTATGCATGATTCTTTGTTTTAGTTGGTTAATTTATGTGCTTACATCTTCATATTTCTTTGTACTTCACTCTTTGTACTTCCGTCTTACTACTTTGTACTAATTACGAAGCGGCTTCCCCGTCTTCAACATGTGCTGTATGCGCTCCAGAGTTTTCTTTTCAGTGCATAAGCTAAGGAAGGCTTCGCGTTCTAAGTCAAGCAGGTACTGTTCGGAAACGAAGGTGGATTCGCTCAAATCGCCTCCGCTCATTACGTAAGCCAATTTCTCTACCATTTTCTTTTCGTGCTCGGTAATGTAACCGCCTTCCAACATGGTATGGGCGCCTACTTTGAACATTCCAAGGCCCTGGCGGCCCAACACTTTAATGTCTTTTTCTTTGATGGGCATGCGATAACCCGTATCGGCCAGGGCAATGGCCTTTTCCTTGGCGTCTGCGGTTAGGCGATGCCTATTCATGGTAATTCCATCGCGGCCTTCCACAAAAATGCCCATTTTAAAGGCTTCTTTTGCCGACTTGGCCACTTGCGCCTGCCCAATCATAAATAGGTATTCGCGGTAAGCATTTGTTTCAATGTCGTCTTTCATGTAGCGCTGGCTGGCCCTGCGGGTAAGCTCCTTGGTGCCGCCTCCGCCAGGAATCACGCCCACGCCAAACTCCACCAGCCCGGTGTAGGTTTCGGCTGCGGCCTGAACGGCATCCGCGTGCAGCGACATTTCACATCCGCCACCGAGCGACATTTGGTGTGGCGCCACCACTACCGGAATGCTGCTGTAGCGTACGCGCATCATGGTATCCTGGAAATATTTTATGGCAAAATTCAACTCATCGTATTCCTGTTCAACCGCCATCATAAATATCATGGCCAGGTTGGCACCCACCGAAAAATTGTCGCCATTGTTGGAAATCACCACACCACGGTAATCCTTCTCCGCCAGCTCAATGCCTTTGTTAATTCCAGATAAAACCCCGCTGCCCAAGGAGTTCATTTTGCTTCTAAACTCAATGTTCAGGATGCCATCGCCCAGATCGATAACCGCACATTCCTTGTTGCTCCATACGGTTTTATTGGGACGAATATTATCGAGTACGATAAATTCTTCCGCGCCAGGAATGGTCTTGTAATCCTTATCGGGAATGGAGTAATATTGTGAATTGCCGTCTTTCACCTGGTAAAAAGATTCTTTGCCGGCCTCCTTCATTTCCTGCACCCAATCGGCTGCTTTTAAGCCTTCCGCCTGAATGAGTTCCAAACCTTTATCCAGGCCAACGGTATCCCAAATTTGGAAAGGGCCGTGTTTCCAGCCAAAACCTGCGCGCATGCCCTGATCGATGCGGTATAATTCGTCCGCTATCTCGGGAATGCGGTTGGAGGCATAAGCGAAAATAGAGGCAAAACTTTTGCGGTAAAACTCACCGGCTTTGTCTTTGCCCTTTATCAGGATGGGGAAACGCTCGCGCACGTCATCAACCTCTTTGGTAAGGTCGAGCGTTGGAAATTTAGATTTCTTTTGAGGTGTGTATTCCAGCGTATCTAAATCGAGCGATAGTATTTCAGATTTTCCATCATCGCCTTTTACCTTTTTGTAAAAACCCTGTCCGGTTTTTGAGCCCAACCACTTGTTTTCCTGCATCTTTTGCAGAAAGTCTGGCAGTTTAAATTTTTCTTTTTGTTCATCGCCTTTCAGCGATTGATCCAAACCGTTGGCCACGTGAATTAAGGTATCCAAACCAACCACGTCTGCCGTACGAAAGGTAGCCGACTTGGGGCGACCGATTACCGGGCCGGTGAGCTTATCAATATCTTCTACCGAAAGGTCTAAATCCTGCACTTTATGGAACAAATCCATAATGCCAAAAACACCAACGCGGTTGGCGATAAAGGCCGGGGTGTCTTTCGCCAAAACGGTGGTTTTCCCCAAATGGCGGTCGCCATACTGCATAAAGAAATCAATCACCGCCTGATCGGTATGAGGCGTAGGAATTATTTCCAAAAGCTCGAGGTAGCGCGGTGGATTAAAAAAGTGGGTGCCCAGGAAGTATTTTTTAAAATCTTCGCTGCGGCCTTCGGTCATCAAATGAATGGGAATGCCCGAAGTATTGGAAGAAATATAGGTGCCCTCTTTTCGGTGCTTCTCCACCCGCTCAAACAAGCTTTGCTTGATATCGAGTCGTTCCACCACCACTTCAATAATCCAGTCGGTTTTTTTGATTTTTTCCAGATCGTCATCAAAGTTTCCGGTGGTAATGCGGCTGGCATAACTCTTATCAAAAAGCGGAGCGGGATTCATTTTTACCGCTTTTTGGAAATGCTCGTTTACAATGCGATTACGCACGCGTTTGTCATCCAGCGAAAGCCCGGCTTTTTCTTCTTGTTCGGTTAACTCTTTGGGTGGAATATCGAGGAGCAATACCCGTACGCCAATGTTGGCCAGGTGACAGGCAATTTGACTACCCATTATTCCAGAGCCCAATACCGTTGCGTGTTGAATTGTTTTCTTCATATCCGTGATACTATGCTTTTTGATTGATGTTTTCGATAAAATCTTCCTGTGAAAGCATATCGTGTATACCTTCTATAACCTCAAAAAATACTTTTGTTTGCCTTTGCGAAAATTTACTGCGAAGGGCTTGGTTGAATCCGATCACTGCGGCCCGGGCATCTTTGCGTTTTTCAATGCCAAAAGGGGTAAGGAAAATTAATACTCCCCGCCCATCGTCTGGGTTCGGTTTTCGCTCAATAAGCCCTTTCTCTTCCATGCTTTTCAGCAGACGAGAAAGACTAGTGGCTTCGGTGCCCATTTTGGGGCCCAGGGCGGTTGACGGGGTGCCATTTTCCTTATCAATATTGAGAAGCACAAAACCAGTGGCCATGCTAACGCCATAACCCGATGCAATTTGATTATACATCTTGGCGATGCTTTGCCAGGTGCGCTTTATGTGAAAGTCAAAAGTTTCTTCGGGTTTCAATGCTGCCAATAGATTTATCCGCTAAGATAAAAAAATTATGCATGCATAGTAGTTGGGTGGTTAGATTTGAGATGTGGGATTTGAGACCTTAGACCTCTATGACCTTAGAAAGGTACAAAGATTGAAGTATTAAGTATTAAGACTTTCTGCCCGGAAGCCTTCAACATTGAACCTTAAACCTTGAACCTTAAACTTTGAACTAGTAACATCAAACCCTAACTCACTTCCTCGGCTGATGCCCCGCTCCCGCACGACTCCTGTCGTGTGGTTAATGATTATTAAATCAATTTGGAAGCTTTTTTAAACAAGCATCTACGCGAGAGGAATCGCGCAGTAGCTGCGAGCCGCAGAGACTGAACCACCTCTTTTCGCGCATAATAACCGGAGGAGTAGAAATTGAGAGGGTTTTTTATTGAGTTGGAAACACCTTGAGTGAGCTACAATCAGGAGCAAGACACTTAGCACTTGATCCCCCTCCTTTTCATATAAAGCCCGCTGGTGCAGGCCACTTTCTTTCCAAAACTCAATGGTCACTAGCATCTCTTTTTGCGTTTTAGTGATGTTTGCATAAGGCGAAACTACCCAAGCAACCGAATATAGACAAGATGAGGGTTTAACGGTCGGATTCTACAAGTTGGCATTTGGTCATTAATATAGAATTTGTATTGCTGATAAAAATAAAAAGCTTAAATTGTACCAAGTCATAAATCAACCACAACTCTTATGAAAACCTTATTCACTGGCTTCTTAACCCTTATCATATTTTTTGCTCAAGCACAGGAACCTGCAGGCATCTCCAGACCCGGCAAGGGTGTTACAGTTTTAGATAAGAACCATAAAATATTTAAAACCAAAGCCTATCATAAAAATAATGATAAGTGGTTCTTTACCGACAGCATTAGCCAAAAGAACTACGAAGCAGACACTTCCGTAATTACCATAAAATTTAAACCTGTGCTTGCGGACACTTCCATAGTCTCCATAGCCCAAAGATATGGCATCACCTACCTACGAAAGTCTAAAACCGGGTGGTATGATTACAAGGTGAATTCTAAAAACTTTTTTGCTGTGGTTGACTCCATGGACCTCGACTCCTCCACCAAAGAAGTAATAGTGCCTTACTTTATGGAACTGCACGATGTGCAACCTGATGATCCCGAGTTTATTAATCAATGGCATCTTACTACTATACAAGCGCCACAGGCATGGGATATTCAAACCGGGAACCCTTCTGTGGTTGTAGCGGTAATTGACGGACCTATAAAATACACTCATGATGAATTAGGACTCGGTAGTGATAACTATGATATATTTTTTCGCAATCCAGGTGAGGACGCTTGGCCAACACCTTTTTCAGGAGGAAACAATGTAGATGATGACAACAATATGAAAGAGGACGATTGGATAGGTTGGAATTTTCATAATGGAGCGGAATTACCTTCTGGCAATGATTGGCATGGGGATAGGGTAACAAGTGTTTTAGCGGGTAAAACCAACAATAATAATTTAACAGCCGGTGTTGCAGGAGGATGGAACTCACAGGGTGTTGCCGTATTACGATTACAAATTGGAAATGGCGCTGGAGCGATCTCAGCTTCACTTCTTGATGATGCAATCGACTATGCTGTGGAGATGGATGCTGATATTATCAATTATAGTTCTGGAGGCTCTGGTTTGGGCCAAGATGGGCGGGATGCTCTGACCAATGCTAAAAATGAAGGTGTTTTAATTGTGGCATCTTCGGGAAACGGAAACACCAACCAGGTGGATGCCCCAGCCCGTTATTATACCACAATGGGCGTAGGTGGTACTGATATAAATGATCAGCGGGCAGTTTGGAGTTCCGGTACTCAAGGAGCCCAGTATGGCAATGGTATTTTGGTAGCAGCACCGGCTAAGGATATTGTTACCTCAGCGGCTAATTCCAAATGGGTTACTGATGGCACATCTTACGCAGCCCCTATAGTTAGCGGCATTGCAGCCCTCATGTTATCTGAGAATCCTTGTTTAAGCAATCTTCAGTTACAGGACATAATGGAACAGACAGCAGAAAAAGTAGGCAGCTATGGCTATAACTCCGCTGGCATAAGTAGTGAATTGGGTCACGGGCGGGTAAATGCCTTTGAAGCGGTAAAGGTGGCTCAGGAAATCCAATCTACTGAATTGGATCTCTACCTGAAAGATAGTGACAATGACTTCGGACAAAGCCCTTCCCCGGGACATTTTACTGATAGGGGACCGGATATTTGGTATAGGAATGATAACGATGGTTTTGCGAACCAATACACAGAACCGCTGAACTTTGATGGGACGAGCTTTTTTGTTTATGTGCGTGTTAGAAATAAAAGTTGTGCTGATTATAGCCAGTCTGACCCGGGCCAGCTTAGCCTGCACTGGAGTAAATTAGGAACGGCCTCTTCTTGGACAGATGGGCATTGGCACAATTTACCCGAAGGTGAAAAAATCGGAAGTCTGGATCTACCTGATATTAAGGCAGGTAAAAGTGCTATTCTTGAATTTGAATGGGACATGGCGCACGTACTAAGCTCTGCTTCAGCACATGTGCACGCCTGTTTGCTGGCCAGAATTGAGAATGTTACTGATGATGGCATAGGCTCATCTCAAGTAGCTCTTTGGAATTCGGTTAAGAATGAGAATAACATCACAATGAAAAATGTGGAGATTCAATCCGCTCAATTTTTTAAAAATGGCAATCGAATTCCAATCATGATAGGTGGAGCTGATTTAGATAGCACCATTTATAATATCCGCTTTCATGCCCCTGAACATTTTATAGGGAACGCTTTGTATGAAGAAGCAGAGATTATGGTTTACATGGACCAAGAAGTTTGGAACAAGTGGGAGCAAAATGGAAGCCAGGGGAACAATATACAAATTGAAGATGCCGGAGAACGGTCGGTATTAATTACAGGTGATAATGCCACCTTAGAAAATTTACCCTTTGAGCCTTTGGAAAGAGGTCAGATTGAAATCACAGTGCACTTCCTGATGGATGATATGAGCGATAAAAACGAATTTTTATACCATGTGAGTCAGGAGTTAACCAACTCGGAGATGGTAACCACCGGGGCTGTTCACCTTACCATATTAAAAGAGCCCCGTGAGCCTTTTGATGCTGATGCCGGTGAGGATGATGAAATATATGAACATGAACTCCACTCACTGCAAGCCACACCAATAAATGAACCGGCCACCTATAACTGGTATAACGAAAAGGACAGCCTGATATACACTGGCACAGGGTTTACCGTGAGCCCCGATTCCACCACCAACTATAAATTAGAAGTAAAGGCCCATAAGGATGGGTTTAAAGATTATGACTTTGTAAATATAAAGGTGAAACACAAGTGGATAAGCTCTGTTAGCCCCAATCCTTCTTCAGGAATAACGGTTATCAATTACAACCTTACACCTGGCATACAGAATGCCAAGGTGAAACTGCTTAACCAGCAGGGCACCGTTTTATTGCAGCAAACCTGCAGTATTCAAAATACTTCCACAACCCTGGACGTAACTTCATATACACCGGGACTCTATACAATAGTTTTAGAGTGTGACGGTGAAGATGTAGAGGCAAAACAAATTGTGGTCCAATAAAACCCTTAAATCATGAAATGTCTGATTTTTTCCCTGTTGCTTTTGGCAGGAACATTAAGTGCCCAGCAAATCACCAACGCAAGTTTTGAAAACTGGCATACGGTACCTGGCACCCGGGGCGCTGAAGACCCGGACGGGTGGGAATCGAACAATTTCATCCTGGACACCACCACCGGCTATGGGGTTTTCCGGTCCACTACCGCCCATTCCGGCAATTATTCAGCCCGGATTGAACCGGCCCAGAAAAAATATCAACGGGTAGGTATTTTATCTCTGGGAGAGTTGATGTTTCAAAACGGTTTTGTGGATTCCAGGTGTGGCGACAGCCTTGGTTATGTACCTTTTATTGTAACAGGTTATTACCAATACCATGCGAACGATATTAATGAAGAAAAAGTGGAATGCAATATTTCCTTAACTGAAAGTCGCTGTAATAGCGGTTTGACGATGCCCCCTCTTATTGGTGGCCAAACATTCAGTACCACGCATTACTACAGCAAGTTCCGCCCTTTCGCTATCCCGTTTGAAGTTAACATGGACAGCCTGTATCCAACTAGTTTCATCTCTATTTCATTTCAGTATTCTGACCCGGATTCTTCAGCAGCGGGTGGCTATTTTTTGGTAGATGATATTGGCTTGGAAGGTGAAATTCTAAGCTCCGAAAACTTTTCCCCGGCAAGGGAAACAAAGCTGGAGCTCTTTCCCAACCCAGGCTCAGACAAGATTTTTATCTCGGGGCTAAAGGATATCAGGTCGGTGGAAATCCTCAACCTTCAGGGCAAAGGGATACTTTCTTTCCAAACCGGCAGTACGGCTTTAGATGTTTCTTCCCTGGGCGCGGGCTGTTATTTTGTTGTGGTGCAAACGGCAAGTGGAAGGTATAGCCAGAAGTTTATAAAAGAATAACACGGTTACCCGCATACTAAGAGGGGTGGAAACACTCCCTCGCTCCTGCACGACTCCTGTCATGTGCGTAGTAATAATTAAATCAATTTGGAAGCTTTTTAAATGGGCATCTACGCGGGAGGATTCGCGCAGCAGCGTCCGGGAATAGGGTACTTCACAACTTTGAGCTTTTAAAGAAAAAACTATTATGAGGCAGCCAAAAAGAATCAGTATTCTTATAGATTAAGTAGTTTTAGATCGACATACGGACAAGTATGTGGCGTGAAAACAGAATCGTTGTACTGAA
>CAJNDV010002897.1:0-11828 GCA_905221635.1 Symbiodinium sp. CCMP2456
AGGAACCCCTTGAGCAATGGGGACAATACAGGGCCGACTTCGATGGTGCAACTCATCCAAGATGCACTCAACAAGACACGCAAATGCGAGCAAAGAGTTGCATCTCTTGCTCGTTCGAAGGAGGAACGGGCCAGACTTTGGGAGAAGTACGAAGCGGACCTCCAGAAGTCCTATGCCAAGGAATACAGCAAGTACAACAAGGACCTGCAGCGCATCGAAGAGGACCTGACCCGCGCACACGCTGCGCAGGAGGAATCGCGGAAGGAACTCTTACAGGTTCATGCGGGACGTGCACCTCGGGAAGAGCAACACAAAGCTCGGCTGGACGAACTTCTTGCAGAAGGCAGAGGCGACTATACGAGCATGGAAGCCAGGGATGTGTTGGACAGGGCCATGCGTGCCAATACGCCCGAGCCGATCAGAACGAGAGAGCCGTGGGACTACACAGGACCACCCAATGGGGGACACCCGGCTCCGCCGACTTTTGGCACGGGACCCCCTGGACTGGAACGCCGGCCCATGGATGTGGATCTAAGAGACGCCCAGGTCTCCATGGTGGACCCCTCGGAGAGGGGAGTCCCACACATGCCAGCTCCGGGGCCAGGACCGGCACCTTCTACGACGACATTCCCGGCCGACTATGTTGGGGACGGCGCACCTCCCAACACGGCACCGTACCATGCATCCCCAGGCAGCCTCTACTCCAAAGTGAAACCTCTTTCTCCGAGTGCTCGAACAAATCCCTACGAGGCAGGCCTGGACCCAGCAATGACTGCGGCGGCTCCTTCAGTGGCGGACAGGCTACAAGCGAAAACGGCTATGATGCCCTTCGGACATGCCCCTCCCCCGCAGATGGGGCTTATCCCCTCGGTTCACCCGGGGAAGCCTCCAGTGCCCGCCATCATAGAGGACGACGAGTTCAGTGGAGAAAACGCCGATCACCAAGATGCCAAGGAAGAGATCAGGAACGAGCCCACTTGAGATGTACGAAAATTGTTCTTTGCCACCACTCACCATGGATGCCTCCTATTGCAGGACTGGTGGGGCCTTGCACTCTCGAGACTCCTGGGGTTGAGTCTCGGGCTGCTCTGTTCCCCGTCGGCCAACTGCATGGGAGACGAGTCCTGGGTGAGTTGCGGCAGGAACTTTCTGAGAAGCATGGTTGTCATGTACAGATTAGAGGGCTAATCTCTCAGCGCTGTTGCTTGTACAGGGGCGATGTCCGGCTGTTTCCGCAGGCTGCTTACTTTTGCGTTCTCAAAGAGCATCCGCCAGCCCCTGCTTGGTCTTTGCAGTCTGCTGACGGCAGTGTTCTTCAGTCTTCCTCGCGAAAGGGCCGTGATCATTGGGTTCTTGATTGCGTGCCCTTTCCCACGCCCTTGGCTACACATGAGCCTCTCTTCCGGCCCGATTGTAATACTCAGCCACCTGTCCAATTATGTCCGAGGTGTGCAGGCAATCAGGTGCAAGAACAGCGCCTCGGCTACCCTCAGCCATCTTCACTGTGTAGGGCGATTGCTCATCCGAGCAACAGACAACTCGGCAACTCTCTTGCCGCTGCGACTTTTGAAGTCTCTGCCGCAGCGAATCCTCTGGTGCTATATATTGGACTGAGCCTTAGTGCCCATCCACAGACGGAGGACGGTTTTGATACTGTTCGCGACACTAGCGTCAAGGCAGGCATAGTTAGTCTGGAAATGAGTGCGCCCAACATGTGTATCGGTGGCTCTGGGACACAGGCCTCATTCCAGATTAGGCAATGCCTTGCAGGTTACTGCAGGAGTGCTGCAGAAGATTGGTGTACCCAGCAAGTACACTCAGTCAAGATTCTGGCCTCGTTAGGGTGCACGCTGTCGCTTGTGTTTATTTTAAAGCGAGGCATCGGTCAACGAGGACCCAGAAAGACGACAGACAGCCACTTTTGCTATGGTGAAATCGTCGCGGTGCCGCTTTCCCACGTCGGTTCCACCAAGCCAATACTTACCTGGAGGCGACGGAGATACCTCCACCAGTGCAGGAAGGTTAGACGCAAGATACCATGGGCACCCTTCTTGCTGTTCTATGCCTTGCAGTGCCTCAATATACCCATTTGCGTATGGGCTGTTCCTCCTCAGATTGACCCACAACACCTCACCGTGCTTGCAGATGCCTTTCTTGCTGTCCCAGCACAGGCCGCTCCTGAGGTGTCCACCGCCCCGCCTGTGTATTTTAGTGTGCCTACTGCTAACGCAGCCACTGAGGACAATACCAATTCCACTGCCATCCTCGGGGTTGCTGTCATGGCTCCACACTATCAGACAAATTTTGTTGACATCACAGCTACTGTTGGGGCTGATGCACAGGCTTTGGCCTCCAAAGTCAAAGAAGCGGCTGTTACGCTGCCAACTGACGTCCTTGATTGTGTCTCGCCTGTCGAACCTACTGCCTATAAGGGCATGCTTACGTATGTTCTCCATTCTGGGGCACTTGAAGGTCTGAGCCACGCTGCTGTTGTTGTCAACCTTGAGCCAGCCGGCGGACGGATTTTTGCGGTCGTGTTGCCGTCCGTCCTTGCATTCACTGATTGGATCTCCTTCATCAATCCTATGCTTCCAGCTGGTTGTTTCAGTGTCGATCTTTTTCTCGGCACGGAACACACACCCCATCCAGTTGGCGAAGACATCCACTTGTCTCATGGCGACCTTCTCACAGTCTGCGATGAGCGCCGTATACACAGACACGGCACCCTTCAGGAAGAACTCCTTGGGGACTGTGCCCAATGGAGGACCTCGTGTGACATGCACCAACATGAGGAGCCAGCAGGGTACTGTCTACTTTACAACTCCCAGAGGTGGTATGTCAGGTCGGAAGGTGACTCACTCCAAGCGCTACATGAAGCAGCACTTGATACCGTTGCCTGCACCCACGGGTCTACACAAATTGCGTGTGCGACCCATCCTCCGATGCTTGACTTGTGCCTACGTGGGCGCAAATGCAAAGGCCTAGCAATGCTGACTGACCTCCCCGAAGCTGATCCACAAGGGGGTCCTAGTGCAGAGGAAGAGCGTTGTTTCGTTTTCCTTGACTTTAGGCCTCTTGGAGTGAGACCTTTTGGATGGTTCCAATTCGGGAGTCAGGTGCACTTACCCACTGTCCTTCGGTCCTTCGAACAAGAGCTTCCAAAATGTGCTGACATTGAGGTCATAGGTAAGGACTGCAATGGATACTACGTTGAAGTGCGGACAGGCGAAGTCTTGACGTTCCGAGCGACACCAGACAGCGACTTCAGTGTCGGATCCCTCTGCACGGGATCGCGTGCCTCCATCAGAGACGACGAAGACTCCGAGGTCTCGCAACAGCAAGATCCCTCGTCTTCGGACGACGGTACGGATCAAACGCCTCGCAGTCGGTCCCCCAGAAGAACCGATGTAGCAGACGTGCATTCCAGCGAAGGCGTTAGACCCCACCCACAGAATGGGGCCAGCGAGGGGGACTCGACCGGACGCCCGCAGAGGCCCAACACTACTGGGTGTATCACTGCTTCAGGCGTTGACGTTCTTGAGCTTGGTCTGCATACTTCCCCTTCTGTCACCAGATACCAGTCTGTTGAAGCGTTGCGAGTTGGGGTCACCTCTGCCGAAAGCCCTATAATGGCGCAGTGTGCCTTTCAGGTCTTTGCACCAGGGTATAAGAGCTTTGAAAGGCGTATTACCCTCTTCCTCCCATGTACGGAGCAGGATGCTCTAGACGGCCTGATGCAAGAGCTTGACGAGAACATCCCTCCGTTCTTTGAGATGTTGGTAGCCACACAGCCCCAGCTTGGCAGAGACTATGGATCGCTTGTGCTCGCTCCCTCATGGCATGGTCCCGACGGCCGGTGTGCTATTGTCTTCGATCTTCACGCCATCGGAGGGCCTATCTTCGCTCGTGTTGTTTCGGGACATGTGTCCTTTTGGGAATGTCAACAAGAGGCGCGGAGATTTTCTGATAGGCCTATCAGTATTTATGTCGCCGGATCCATGCATCCATGCCCGGAAGGCCAGGATTTCCATGTGACACAAGGATCCGTTGTGCAAATCCGATCCGAGGGCACACCACCGGATTGGTTTGGCCCTCTCGCTACGAGGCTCAGCAGGCCCTTTCCCTGGCTTGAAAACCCGGTCATACCCAGGTCGCCGATTGAAGATCTCATTTTGGTCCTACACGGTGACAGCAGCACCATCCTGCCAATGGGCCGGCTACACGAGGTTCCACTCTCCGCACGACTTGCGAATCTCATTCAGCGCACACCAGAGAACACTCTGTTCGTGTACCCGAATGGTGGCTTCCTCCATGACGTCTGTCAGGGCGGCCATGATTGTCGAGAGGTGATGGCCGCATACCCTCTTGCCCCAATTGAGGGACGCAGAGGCAGACTTCTCTTCCTTGACGGGCGGCCCGCCAACGCCGGCCTTGCCACACTCTACGTTGAAGGTGAAGACGACCCGCTCCGCCTTTCAGACTGGCTGGGGCTTAGGCCCCCACCGCTTCACCACATTGTTTATGCCAGAATGCCATGTTCAGGGCAAAAAATTTCGGAAGATGGTGATGTCTTCGTGTTTGGGTTTCGACCCAATGTGCCACCGCTTCTCACCTCCAGTCCCCCAACAGATCTTGAGTTTGAGGAAGAAGAACCTGACGACACTGGAAGTCATTTCTCGTCTGACAGGCCAGATAGACTTGGATCTAACGATGCCCAAGGTGGATGCGGCCCCGAACCTCCCCGTGATAGCGTCAGGAATGACACAGGGGGTACAGTTGGACGTAACCACCGCCCTGGTGTCACCTGCACACCCCTTGCCCGATGCCTGCCCAGGTTCCCTTTGGGACACAAAGAGCACAATTGCCCCGCAAGCAAGCTCAAATGGCATATTGCCTTCTTTCGAAGAGAATGGCACGCCCTGTGGAGCTACCTACTTGATGGAGTACGCCGACTAAGGGGGTTTTGTCTCACAAGGCATTGCACTTGTGACATTGCACAAAGGCGAAGAGGCAAGCAACTTGGTCCCCACACCCCAGAAGTCCAAGCTCAGGTTGACCTGACTATAGGTAACGATCTGCTGCCCAGAGCCCTTGACCCCTTGAGCGGGACAATCATTCCCAGACCAGATGACAGCAACAGCCCTCCTGTCCCTCTTGAGCAGTGTGCTACCGGAGCCCATGTTTGTTGTTCACACAACCACCTCTCCCAACCGGAGGATAGGTTGTTACAGGAACCTCACAGCCGGGATAGCAATGCTGCTGCAGCGCTTGGAGACTTGCGCGCTATCACTGGCATGCTTGGAGGCAATTGGCTCCATGCCTTACCGCCAGGCGTCCCGGACCACCTTGAATGGGAACAAGATTCCTTTGGGTCCTCCTCTGATCAAGGGGGTGACAGTGTGACATGGATACACGCAGTCGTCCTCAAACCTGGATATGTACTGGAGCAGGTTGTTGCTGCGATCCCTCTGCCTGCCACTCAGGCTGAAGCAGAGACTGCCGTGCAGATCGCTCGGCTGCCTCACAACAGACAGTTGTTCCCTGAGTTATGTGCTGTTAACCCACAGCCGGTTGTGGGATATGCATTCTATGTCGCTGGCCCGGCATGGGCAAAGGGACAGCAGGGACAGTGTTTTGATACCCGCCACATTGATGGACGCATTTTTGCTCACCATGCGCCTGACTATGCTTCGCGCCATGAACTCCTTCAACACGCCCGTCTTTCAGGGGAGGAAGTTCAGGTCAGGTTAGGCCATGAGATGGCTCCCGTCATTGGAGAGGAACCACTGCACCTTTTCGCGGGATCCCTCGTCACATTTTCACCCCAGGAACTTGAGGCAGAACCGGTCCGTACACTTGGTAGGATGTTGCTTCATGTGAATGGTTGGGCCACCGGGCCTTTCGAGCCACAGACCCCCTCGGAAGTCGATGCGGCATATTGTGTCATCAGGCCTGAGGGCGAGTGCCTCCATTTCGCAGACTCCAGGCGCCCGGAGAGGTACAGGTCAAGCATTGCTGCTGCCGTTGGCATGCAGGTGTCGGACCTACATATCCAGGCTGCACAGCCGCGCCCACAGGATGCGTCCATAGCTGGCCATACTTGTATATCTGTCCTTGCCATCACTGAAGCTGGCCACCATGCCATGCAAGGCAGGATTCCCCTTTGCATCCTTGATTGCCGACCCATTCTGCAAGGATGGAAACAGGCGTATATCGACCGCCAAAGGCCCTTGACTGAAACCCTGACTTCTGCAGGTGTCGGTGACCCCCCAGATGGTTGGCGAGTCCTCTGCAGTCATGCCTCAGGTCGTGCCTTTGATGCCCCGAGCAGTGCCATCTGGCCTGGACATGTAGGCATCGTTGAGTATGCTAGCAGAGGCTCCACAGGCTGGAATGCATCACGCGGTAACCCGCAAAATGCATCCAATGCCCCAACCGCAGCCGCATCCTCGACCCATGGAGGTGGTGCGGAAGTTTCGCAAGGCAGGAGTGCACTTGACCAGGCCGTCGAGGTTGCAGCACATCTCAGCACCACGGGAGAGGAAGTTGGACAAGGATGTGATTCAATACCCTTCTTCATCTTCTCCCAGGAATACTGGCCAGAGCTCATCATACCACAACTTGCTTTTCCCACAGGCGCACTGGAGGCCATTGCCAAGGTTGCACAATGTCGCAGTAGCGTCGATCATAGGAGGAGCCCCAAGCTTGTCCCAGTCTTCCCGCAACCATGGCCAGACCAGGCTGGCCTGCTCGCGCTACCGTATTGGCCATATGCTGGCGTTGCAGTTCTCATTCAGTGTTGTACAGGTGAGGGCCGAGTTTTCGCCACCATTATACCTTACGAGTGCCGTCGCGAGGCCATTCTTACCCTAGTTGGTATCGACCCAGCGACAAGCGAGGAGGTCATCGAGGTTTTTGTCAAGGATGTGCCATGGCCCCTGCAATCACAGGCCACATTCTTCCCTGCAGAAGGTGACCTCGTTACTGTCTGTGCTGCCAGGTCACACATTCCTCCTCTTCCTGATCTTGAGGGCCTGCTACGCAACCGACATGCCTGGGCCCAGGACCCCCATATGCCCGGCGCACGGAGCGGAGTCAATTGGATCCTCACCAACGGGGATCAGAGTGCCCTTGCTGTCGACCAGGATGTGTTTGCATCGAACAGCGCCGATGCTGCCGAATTGCTTGGTTTCCCTGCCGGCAGGTTTTCCCTTGTGCCAGCACTTCCAAGCATTGATGACCATGCTCATCTTGGGCAACAGTCCCACCATGTGCTGATCGCCTGCAGCACCGTCGATTACGACGCTTCCAATCTAGTTGGGCCAGTTCCGTACGTCCTTGACCTCCGACCTATCCTACTGCAGATCGGATGGTCGTATGCCCAGGGCGGACTTGTTGATGTTGCAGCCTTGTGCGATAGACTTGCAGTGAGATGTCCACGCGACCATCATGTCCGTCTTTACGGTGGAGCCTTTGCTGCTGACGAGGGAAACCACTATCGACACGTTAGAAGTGGTGAAACCCTTAGGGCCGAGTTTCAGCCCAACTATCTGCTTGCCATCCGATTCCCCGCAGATGCCCCCACCTATGTACACCTTTCCGGCGAGGAGGTGAACCATCCAGCTGCTGAAGCAGCTCGGAGAAGCAATACACCATCTGCTACCTCCAGCACTGATGCCGGCACTGGTGGCACCAGAAGAGTACAGCAGGGGTCGGACCATGGCGGTGGCCCCAATCAACGTGGGGCCAGCCAGATTGACATAACAGGGAAAACCCCAACTTTGAGAGGCACTTCGCCCCATTCCTCGCAGCTCCCGGGAGGCCACTGCTCCAGGAGCAAGATCACTGCGCCTCAAGCGAGGGCGGGCCGAGCTGCCATCGCTGCAGTTGCCGGCCTCCTTTGTGTTTGGGCCTTCGCGACCTATGGTGGTGGAAGTGATGCTGCACAGGCTGCCATCCAAGGGATCCTGCTCCTACACGGTGCCCTCCACCGTGGCCGATATCACCCCTGTGCCGACGTGTTACTGCTTGGGGCGATTCTTTTCCAAGCAAACGCCATGCAGGTACAGACTCATCGGCATGGTGCGATAGGTAGACCTGACATTGAGCTGCCGATTATCTGCACCCAATGCACTCCGGCCACTGTTTCTCATCTCCGCCGGATCCCGACACCCGCACGTGCTGCACACACTCCGCCTGAGGTAAAGGTTGGTCACTCTGACACCGGGGTTGAGTTCCTGCGCACGCTGCTGGAAGAGGCCGTTGCCCAGCCGACCTCTGAGGCCTTTTACCTCTCACGCACCCTCTTAGAGACCCTGCAGGAACACTTTGCAGTGCAGGCACAAGGCCCCCCACAGGGACCAAGACATGCACAGGACAATGAGGTGCCTGTGTTGCGTCTTGCGGAACATATTGGGCCGCGGTCCTTTGACCTTACCGGGGTTCCAATGAGAATTGGATGTACTCTGGACCATGTCGCCAGATTGATCCACAGCGGACCTTTGGCTGCTGCCTCAGGGTCTTTCACCAGTCATCGATGCTTGGAGAAGTATATGCCCTTTGTGCACCGGCGCCCGCGACTTTGCACGTTGTGATTCTGTCGCCGTGTACACTGATGGGTCCTTTGACGGTGGGACTAGTGCATGGGCATTCCATGTAAGTGCTGGCAGCTCCGGCTCCTGGACCTCCCTAGGTTGGATAGGGGACCGGGTCCAGACCGATCCTACAAAACCGAACTACTTGGGAGCTTCGTCCCACAGTGCACTATACGGAGAACTCACTGCTCTGTTTTGGGCCGTGAGTTGGCTTCTCTCTGTCCCAACTTCCGCTGAGATCGTTATCTACTCCGATTGCACCACGGCCATTGGTTTCTCACAAGGATCCATGGGCAAATTTCGTGAGGGTGACATCACTGCTCAGTGCCGGTCGGCTATGCAGGCTCTGCAAGCCAAAGTCGGGTACTCCCGTGTTACTCTTAAGCACATGCGATCCCATGTTGGCAACCAAGGCAATGAAGTTGCGGACAGACTCGCAAAGTTCTGCTGCAACTCCAAGCGAAGCGGAACCGTCTGGTCCGCACACCCCATCTGCCAGTTTGTTAGACAATCCTGGCTGCCCTGGCTGTGGATGCTCATTGAGTCGGTGCACTGTCCGGAAGCCTGGCCCCGCCATGCTGTTGACGCGCTTGTCGACTACGGCGCCAAGTATGACGAGCTCCCGACAAATGCTGAGTGCGAGCAGATGCTCGGCCTGTGTACCCAGGCCACAAATCCTGAAGCCGATGAGCGCCAATGGGCCGTTCTCTCTGCAACCATCATCACGGTCAACGTTCAGTCTCTGCATCCGAGTGACGTCCCAAAAAGTAGTGAGCCCGCAGACTCCCCTTTTCAAGGACGTGCAGGCCTCCTGCGCGAGCAGTTCGAGGAACTCGGTGTTGGAGTTGCTGCTCTTCAGGAGACAAGAGCCCCGAGGAACGAGACGATACAGTCGAAAACGCACGTCAGATTCTGCAGTGCGTGTGACCATCAAGGGTCATATGGAGTTGAGATTTGGTTCTCAAAGAACCTGCCACTCATCAGCCACCCCTCCATCGAGGTCAGGTTCCAAGTCGGGGACTTTATAGCAGTTCACTGGGATCCCCGCATCCTCGCCGTACGTTTCTCCAGGGCCTCAATCCGCATACTATTCGTCGCAGTCCACGCACCAACTAGCTCCTCAGGTGAGCGAACACAGTGGTGGCAGCAGCTGAGACTACTGATTGGCAGGCTGAGACAGGATGCCCAGGTTGTGCTTTTAGGCGACTTCAACCTTCACCTGCACAGACGGCACGGTGACAGAGTCGGGGACCTTACGTGGTCCACCCCGACTCCTCCTCCCTCCGTGTTCTGGACGATTCTCGATGAATTCGACCAGTGGATACCAAGTACGTTCTCGTGCTGTCACCCAGGCCCGTCAGACACGTGGCAATCCCCGAATGGCTCCGCCACTTCTAGGCTTGACTATGTCTCAGTACCTGCCACTTGGCAGGTTGCTACGGGTGCCAGCCGGGTCCTGCATGAGCTGGAATGGGGACAGGCAAGAGTCGACCACTACGCATTGTGTGTTGGCGTGCACTCTCATGTTACCCTAGTTGCCCCACCTAAGGGCGGGAAAACAAGAATTGATACACACGCCATTGGTACTCGTGAGGGGAGAGAGAAGCTACGACAGATATGCCTTTCCTTGCCACAGCACTCTTGGGAACTCGACGTACATCGTCATGCTGCCAAGATCGAAGAGCATTTTCGTAGGCTGCTGCCGGCGGCATTTCCCGCGCCCCGTGCCAAGCAGCAGAAAACATATCTGCAGCCCGACACATGGCAACTCCGCAACCAGCGTGCGTGGTTACGTAAAAGGATCCATTCCGCCACTAGGTTTGGGCACAGTTTCTCCCTTTCCTTCGCTTGGAGAGCTTGGAAATACCAAGGCCACATTTGGAAACCCAGTTCTCTCTTTTGGAGTCGCTGGCTCCGCTGTCTGCGGGATCTACCGGGACATATTTCGGCTCTGCGAGCGACCAGTGCTCAGCTCCGCGCACATATCCGACGGGACATCAAGGCGTTCCTTCATGACACAGCTGTGCGGGCCACGTCCGATTCCACCAGGGACACCGTTCAGAGGCTAAGGGTCCTCACTGGGGGGCCCAAACGGAGGCAGCGCGGCTCCACCCCACTCCCCGCAGTCGAGGTCATGCCCGGTCAACTCGCCACAACACACCAAGAGGCGAAGGACCGATGGATTGCGCATTTCTCCTCTATCGAGGATGGCCACGTGCAAGATGCCACCGCATTTGTCCATGCCTGTTACCGACGGCAGGCAGGAAGAGACTTGTCGGGATATGCCATTGCGCCAGCAGACATACCCACCCTAGCCGAACTTGAGGCGGCACTTCGGGACTCGAGCACAGACAGAGCATATGGGCTAGACGGGCTCCCGGGGGAAGTCCTGCACTATGGAGCCCAGTACCTGTCTAAGGCTGTCTACCAGCTCCTGCTCAAATCTGCCTTCCGTCTGTGCGAACCCATCCAGCACAAAGGCGGAACGCTCTACTTCATCTGGAAGCACAAGGGGCCCAAACAGTGCTGCAGCTCTTATAGGGGCATACTCGTCTCGTCCGTGCTTGGGAAAGCCATGCACAAAACTGTCCGGAACCGATGCACAGCGCCTCTTGCCGCCAGCACGGTGCCACTGCAGGTCGGAGGATTGCCACAGTACCCAGTAACGGTCCCTGCTCACGCGGCGAGACTGTTCCAGTCTGGCTGCCAAACCAGAAAGCGATCACATGCCCTGCTGTTTCTGGACTTGCAGGAAGCCTTCTACAGGATCATCCGTCCTCTCATCACAGGTGACCATCCTACCGATGCCGAGGTAGCCCGCATCTGTGCCGCAGTTCAACTCCCTGCTAACACAATGCATGAGCTACGAGACTTCATTGGTGGTCCTTCCTTGCTTCGGGAAGCTGGCTCAAGTGCGTGGGCCGATGGCGCTGTGTCCGAGTCCCTCCAGGACACTTGGTTTAGGCTGCCGGATGAACCTGACATCGTTGTAACGCGCACAGGATCTCGCCCCGGAGATTCCCTGTCCGATCTGGTCTTCTCGTTTCTATTTGCGAAGGTCCTTCAACAGGTCAGGCAAGCGCTGGCCCAAGCCGATCTCCTGGCGCACATCCCTTGGGATGTTGAGATGCACAGCCGCCTGCAACCGTTTGATCAGGAGCCGAGCGGCGCCATCGGCCTTTCCGACGCGACTTGGATGGACGACCTTTCGATGTTCCTTATGAGTCCCGATGC
>CAJNDV010002900.1:0-11294 GCA_905221635.1 Symbiodinium sp. CCMP2456
TCGGCTCCATCGGGTTTAGGGTTTAGGGTTTAGCGTTTAGGGTTTAGGGTTTAGGGTTTACTCGCTACAACCGTTGCCTGCCTTTTTCTGGGGTGTTCCGGATTACCAGGTTCTTTTCTGAGAAACCCAGGGTTTAGGGAATTTCCGGGTTTTTAGGAGGCATGTTTTGGGGGTTGTTAACTTGGAGGCCTGTTGGGCTCAATCGAGGTGAGATGCATTTATGAACTACATCACAAGACGTGGTAAGCCATGCAAACATAAGCAACTCATCCCCTCGACCCAGAACTGAAGCACCCCCCCCAGCCCAAGAGACGAATCCCAAGCCCTCGATTCCCTTGATGTTGTCACTGGGCACCTTGCATCCGACGTCGACGCCAATTGCATGCAGACTCTTGGCCCATTGATTTCATAAGACACATGTTAACCTTGCCATACGTGTACAATCATGACAGGGTTAACTGAGGTCTTTAATGAATAACCAAAATGACATGATAAAGGTTTGCAAGTAGGACCCAACGATACAAGGAATACACACCCTAACCTCATGGACTCGAGTGGCATGGCATGTTATGAGTTAAACGATGCGAGATGACGTTTCATGATAACATATATAAGCATGTGTCTGCATGGATGTAGTGATTTAAATAGAGCTGCATAGGGCATAGGATTGTATGTCTGAAACTGTAAACAGTGAGCTCGGCTCGGTACACGTGACTCAGTCGGTAAACAAATCGCTGCATGTGTGGGTGGATGGATTGACAAGAAACACATACACGAATGACGATTAAGGATGAAAACGGGAGTGCACAAGTCAGAGGTTTTCAAACGCTTAGAAGGAATGCAAGTATGAAAGATGGAACGAAGGAGTGAATTACTCCTTGCCTGGATAAGAGAGTGCATGCGAATGTAGTGGCATGGAATGAAATGAAAAGGAATGGAACTCCAACGAATGAAACAAGTGAAATGATTCAGTTCCTGCGTAGACCAAGCAAATAATGATACAATGAACGAATGAGAAAAAACATGGGCCGTGCATGCATCCACCGATGGTTTGTGGCATGTCTGCATGTATGTGGAACTGCATGTATGCATATGTATTGCTATTCTATATATATATATAGATGCATGCATGTGTATACCGATGCATGTGATAATGCCTACATGACTGCATGCTTCTCTCTGAATAGTTCTGTAGAAGCACATGCACACATACATACATACATACATACATACATACATACATACATGCATGCATACATACATATACATACATACATACACATATAAATGCATGCGTGCATATGTTGATTTGTGCAAAAATGTACCTATGCATGTGTATAATTATTTTAAAACAGCATATACATGTGTAGGTATGTGTCTGTGTATGTAGATATGTTTCCGGGTAGGTAATTAAGTAGGTAGATAGGTTTGTTGGTAGGTTAGCGTGTATACATGTATATATATATATACAAAGCGGCTTACATATATATATATATATATGGTAGCATATATATACACATATATATATATATGTATATGTTTGCTCGTAGATATGCACGATGCTAAGCATGTGTCCGCATGTCTATATATCTACACATGTCTGCACACACACATATGTATCTATATATTTTACACATTTGTATATGGCTGCGCGATCGCTTTTATGTACAGGTACAATCAAATATACATCTACATGTCTGTATACATATATGTATATATATATATAGCTGGATACATACATATAGGTATATATATATATATATGTAGCTAGATATGTCTCTGCAGGTTTATGTATGTAGCTATGTCTGTATATATATATATAGGTTGGTAACCAGGTACGAGGTACTTAGGTTGGTAGGTAGGTAGGTGGCTAGGTAGCTAGGCAGGTAGGTAGGTAGGTAGGTAGGTAGGTAGGTAGGTAGGTAGGTAGGTAGGTAAGTAGGTGAGCATTTGTGTATCTCTGTAGGTTATGCATGCGTGTATGTAGTATGCATGCCCGCATGGTTGCACATACATGTTCATGCATGTTGCCAACATATGCATGCACATAAAAGGAATCAGTTGTAGATATGTGCATGCGTGCATGCATGTCCAGGTGCATGCGTGCATGCATGTCTATGTCTCTAATACCAGCTGCATGCATGTGTAGGTCTGGCTTTATTTGTATGTGCGTATATAAGCGTGTATGCGCATTTGATGGGACAATCTGCATCTGCACATATGAATATGAATCATAACAGGTATATATATATATATGTATTTAATCACTTACACAAACAATATGTCAGTTAGACTATATACAGAGAAACTATCTACATACATAAGTATATATATATATAGGTATAAATACAGCATGGTACTATATGTTCTATATATAGAGGTGTGACCAAGGCATGCTAACCATTACACAGTGTTATTCACTTGGCTATCAACAGGCCAGATTCCACCCAAACAGCAAAGCTGCCTGCCAAATAACGTTCAAATGTTCTACGAATTACTTGCCGGATAGAAACCCGGCGTGATACACGTGAGACTCGTCCCACCACGTCCTCATCCTGCTGGCAGCCAGTTGCCAATGGATTGCATGAAAAGCCACATTTGTGACAGTCAAAATGCACTCGAAGCATGAGGTGATCCAGCGAATGCAGTTTCGGAATTAACGGAAACATGGCGGGTTTGCCTTCGCTAAAGAAGATCTGAGCTAGCTCACAGTAGCATCTCAAAAAGAGAAGCCCTTGCTTACTCACATAAGCCCCTTCACTCATCGACAGGAAGGCACCAGCATTGTACAAGAAACGAAACATGCTGTTGATGCATTGCGCAGCACGTGCAGCTATGATGACCTTCTGCACACCCATGCATGTGTTTTGAGTCAAGACACACTCCAACCAGAGCAACAGGTTTGCAGTCAGCGCACCTTTGTGCCATCCGCCGACGGCACCACTGCTGTCTCCGTAGTTTACCATGCTCGAGGTGATCTTGGTCACAAAAGCTTGTCTCTTGTTAGCCTTGCACCAGGACACATAATCCGTGCCGACGGTTTCCCATCTTTTCTCCATCGTCAAACAAGAGTAAACAGGCAAAATAAAAATCAGCATTGTTATGCAGGATGCTGCAAAGGATTTCCCAATCCCTTGGTGCACCGTGTGCCATAGGTCGGGCTGAAAGAAAGTGGCCGGGTCGCTTCTCGAGCTTGGCAAATGTCGGAGCAGTGGAGGTGTTCTGGACCATGGCGGGGGCGCTGGCACCGTATGCAGCCACTTCGGGTCGGTGTAGCCGCATTCTTCTGCTGGGTAGCTTTCGGTTCCAGCCATGCATAAATGGCAAACGCCTTTCCCTCGGGCTTCGTTGCCAAGCTTCTTGATAGATCGCGAAAAATGTCTCGTAAATAAGCCTGCACGAAGCAGGAATGGCCAATCACCTTTGCATGCAATCACACAGAGCCGATAGGTCACACCTCCACATGTGTAACCGATCAGCAAACAGTCAGACAAGTCTTTTGCCAGCTCGCCAGCAGCCATATCGAAAGACGACTCTGTAACTTGTTTGGACATAATGTTCGTGACAAACCGCGTCGTGAAAGAGTGACCGGCATAGTTCAATTGGAAACCGATGTCACCATCGGCTTTCCTTTTCCGCGTCCGACCGTTGACAGAGCAACCGTAGCCTAAGCATGACTGAAACCCCATGATCATCAGAGCAGCTTTCTTGAGCGTTCGACCTTCGTCGCCATGTATGTATACGGCCGCTGTGTTCTGAGCATCAAAACCTGCAGGCATGTCGAAGTCGGGGTTCAGCCGACAAAACCTTTCCCAATATCCAGACCACGTGGCCTGGCATTGCTTCAAGTCTGGGGAGGTTAAACCTGCCAAATGAAACCACAGGTTGTGTTCGACTATATACTTCAACCATGTCATCGGCCGTAACCAATCTATGCAGAGCTCTGTCCCAAGCTGCATGTGGCTGAATTCCAGCTCCAGTCGCAAGCCCTGCCGTTTGATGACTCTGTGCACATCCCGCTCAGAGTTGCTGAGGCCTGATTGGGCCCATTCACGAACTCCAGCTGCAGCAGTGGCCTCCTCGCCAAACTCCTCCGTCATCGCCCGCGCAAACTCGATCTGTGAAACGCAGCTGGCCTCGGCGGGCAACAGTCGTCAACATATCATGCTTTGAAAGAAACCGTATCAAGTATTGCATCGCCCTTAGGAACACAAGCTGCCACTCAGCCAAAACATAGATTGTGCACACAGCACCGTTTGAAGATCTTTTCGCGAGCAGCACTGTTGTCCCGTGCAAAGCCTGGCATACACACTCTGCGAAGTAAACTTTAATTGTTTGGCAGCAATCAGGCCACCACAAATTGGCATGGCTTTGCCTTCATGCAGACTATAAACAGCATCGATGTTTCTAAATGAAACGTCAATTCGGCAATGGCTTGTGCAATCCCTTCGTCGACGGTGGATACTTGAAAGACCTTGACACAACGTATGTGAAGTACGGCCCAGCCAAAGAGGCATCATTCGGCATAGTGTCTCCTCCCAGCCTTTCATTGTGGCAGCCACTTCGTCCTGAGACAGGGCCGTGCTAACAGAACTAAATAAACCACACAGTCGAAGTGAATGCCACACGATATGCCTAGACGGTATATATATATATATGTATATGTATATACATAAATGTATATATATATATATAGAAAAATAGTTTACGAGGCAGAACAGCCTAATATTCACATAAGGGTGTGGATGGGATTGATTCTGAAACATACATGTGTTAGCATGCTATAAGCTTTTGTAAATATACCCAAATATGATGCACACAGATCCAGATATGCACACATATCCAGATGCATGCTAAAAGAGTGCCTACACATGACGAGAACATAAAACAGGATACATGTAGTATACCCAGAGCATGCACCACATGAGCATCGGTATCATGTCTGTTTGATATTATTAAAACAACCTAAAAAACAGCTTGTATAAGGTCGCATGCCATGCACATGTAGCGGATCGTTGCATCCCAGCCACCTTTGTAGAGATTGACCAAGGCAGCTTCCAAGAACCCAGGCCCTGTAGCTTCATCCGAAACATACAGGATGTCCATCCTTTCATACTTCTGCACAGAGTTCACATATCCATAGATGGGGTTTGTCCATCGAAACACTGGGTCATGTGTGAAGCCGAACTTGAAAGACATGGGTTTCCTGCGGCTGTGAAGATCCTCGAACACCTCGATAGCATGTCTAAGTACATAGCCAGGTGTCCCAAGGTTTTTTGGCAGTCGCAAGTGTATTTTATCATCCAGTCTTATAGCCCCAAAAACAGGAGCGGCACGAGGCGACGAGGTAATTGATAGATCCAGGCCAGCAATGTTCTTAGCCGAGATGTCTCCATTCCCTGCCGGGCCCACATTGACATCCACATGTCTTTTCCGATTTGTGTCCCATGCATATGGTCCGAGGGAGTCCTCAGATGCTTCAGACACTTTATACATTACTAGATGGGAATGACGCAGGACGTTCCGAATACCAAGAGAACCGCAACCACGGCGTGATTGTACCATAGGACTTATATAAGATAGCGACATGGGTCTATTTGAGAGGCGGCCACTACATAGTCGGATTGTCGCTGTGCGTTGCGGACATGTTCGGTTTTGCAAACTTTTATAAACTCAGGAGGCACTTGTGTAGGTTTCAAAGGGCTTCACAAGGGAACTATCAACAATGCATTGGTTGAGCCCAGTTCGGTTTGAGGATGCTAGTATTATGGTCCGATTCTAACTAACAATGAGTTTTACTTCAAGATTGTTTAGTGACGAACTGGTATGATTGTTGCAAGTTGCGAAACCTAAATCTTCATGATTTGCTACCTGGGCTATAAACAGAGTCCCTCGTAGTGTCACGGTCCCATACAACAGCGTTCATAATGTAGGACTGAAAATCACTGAAAATGCCAAGAGCTTTCCTAGCCTCGTTTACAAGGATGGCCTTTACAATCCCAACAAACGGTTCTGCCCAGCTAAAACGACATATAGCTGACCATTGGCAACATAAGTGTCCTATAAATCTGCACGTGGATAGTATACATAAATGGGTCTAAGAAACCCAGAACGAATGTTAGAAGCTTTCATCAGGCTGAATTTAGTTGCGGAAAGACCGAAACTCTAAGCTTCCTGACAGGGCTCTGAGCGGTGGCAGGAAAGCAAATCCACCAGCTCATCGTCAGTCGTCTCATCACTAGGAGTCGACATTCGGCAGCTTAATGTTGTAAGACCAGCCGACCCAAAACAAACAAACAGACATACGTACATACATACATGTATACATACATACTTAAAATGTGTATTAATACATACATATGTATATATATATATATGTGTGTGTGTCTACAGGATAGGCGTACACACACACACATATATATATATATATAGATATGCATGTAATATGTATCTCTATATTATAGACATGCCTATAGATGTATATGTACAAAGTCCATATACAAGCTTGCCACTCTATATTTCTATAGTGTATGTACATATATTTATATATGTAAATATATATATATATATATGTCTATACGTATGTATGTGTATCATCAAGGCCCTGCGCACACACTACCTACACGAAGCCATGTACAGGAATACAACACAAGTTTCAGCACAAGTAGGCCCACATGATTCTAGATACGTGCACAAGATGTGACTAGACGATGACATGGCACACCAGCAGGAACTATAGACAGGATCGCAACTGAGAGCCAATGTGGGTCGTGCCAGTGGCTTTGACGATGGGATGAGCCATGCGCGAGCCTTTTCAGGATGCATGAGTAGCTTGTGTTTAGGGCAGTGTGTTCCTGTCAGGAGTGTGCAACTGAGTATCACTAATCGTTGCTAGCACATCTTGGGAAATCTTAGTATATGTATGTGTACATCTCCATATACATGTACACAGACAACGTCGGCAAAACACTGCCAGTGTTAATCTTTCCTTGTCACACACACACACACACTCTCTGTCTGTCTCTTTGTTGAGTATTTTTGAGGCTGCATATACATATGCATGTATACAACATATGTAAACATTTATGATCAGTAGACCTGAACAACAATCTGCACACATCTTCCAACACACTGAATGTACATCCCTCGGGCCCTTCTCAGGCTGGCTTGCACACATAGGCGCCACATGCATGCACATGGAGCATTCACACAACTTGGTCAGAGGAGTTTGCATATATCAACAAGGGGTAGTTAAGGCACACCATTATTCGATGGTCTTTGTATGTCTGAAGTACTAGGTGTTTTGGTATCGGGCTACTTCGTCTCACGTAAGCTACTCGATCCCTGCACCCATTGTACGAACAACTACACACAGCAAGAGTACAACGTGTACCCTCATAGAAGAAATACCCTGCAACCCCTAAATAAACTCTGAACTCAAAACTCTGAAGACCCTTAACACCCTTATAAGGCCTCTCCCCACTTGAGCCCCAAGCCCCTACACCCCGAAGCCCGAAGACCCTGACCCCTAAACCCTATATATATATATATAAACCCTAGATCAAACCCTAAACCCTATATAACCTCTTACGTTCAGGATATAGGGTAAACGGTAAGGGCTCCACAGACTTCGTGGGTTGTCTAAGGAGTTGGCGCCGCTGCCCACGTTCTTGGCCATCCGGCGAGCAACTGGGCCATGACCTGGCATGTTCACAACCAGTGAGTGCTTCACAACATGTAGACTGCATCCATATTGTTGAGCTTCTTTTCTGTGACACACTCCGAGCTTTCACCCTTGCCAATCCACAGGAACCGACTTGCAAGGGCCTGCCGTAGCTAGCGACATGTAGCACAGAGCGACAGACAAAACAAACTGGTTGCCCAGCTTTACTCGCTCAGGCAGCTGCTGCAGCTGCTCCTGATCCCCATCTGCATTCTGGAAAGATATGGAGGCTTGGGCCTTTTCAGTGGTGGCTGTTCTAAAACTAGCAGGACAGCAACAGTCAGCTTTTGCAGAAATGTGCTGTGCGAAAGGCGCACAGTTGTCATCATCTAGGCTGCTCATGCACCAGCCAATCATGACTCGTTAAGCTCCGGCTTCTTCTTGAAGTGGCGCTTCGCACTCCTCAGGCTGATATGCTGTTGTTTGTTGGGTTCACTTGGGTGTCCTAAGTACGGGTCTGACGAGGTATTGAAGGCATCTACAGGGGTTCTATAGGTCCAGGCAATGACATGTTGTCCAAGCTAAGGCTTTGTCTTCACTTTGTTCTCGTTCGACACCACTTTGGCACACCTGGGCTTCTGCGGCTGTGAACAGCGAAAAGACTACAGCAGTGCCTCAGCTTGGGTCGGTCATTCAGCCCGGTTGCTTGTAAGTCGTGTCCTTCATCATGGCCTCGCTTTCCTTGCGCCACCTGAGATCATGTTCGTCAGCACGACCTACACCAGTTTTACACATGTACGTCGTATCAGCAGTGCATGTTAACATACAGATACACACCTGTCATTACATACATCTATATACATAGAAACTTAGACACGTGTTGTGGCATAGCCCTGTGTAAGAGTAGATGAACAATGAACTAGCAACACGTGCATGTGTGCATCAACCCAGAGTGCCGTCTTATAGATTGTACAAGAGCATTCCCTAGAAGAAGACAGGTAGCATGGTATGTTAGTGGGCACATGCACATATTAGTTGTCCAAACCCGAATCTGAATCACATCTCGATAGAGCACCTGCCACTTGCCATTATCTTACCCACAGAGTCGTACTAGCATTGTAGTTACCACACCCGAAGCTAACACAACTTTGATCAGCTACCGTAGACCTCTCGATCCATCATATAGGTGCAAACCCAAAAGTGCCTGTTTGCAAAACCTTCGTAGCTAGAGAACATAAATTCGAATCACATGAATACCATTTCCGCAAAGCCACCTAGACCCACCTCCCCCAGGAACTACCTAGCTGCATGTGGCAACATTGAGCTCGGTGCTTCGGGGACTTGGCACTGTTCAGACAGGATGGGCAGATACCTATTCTGAAGGAATGCTGGAAACCCTACTGTTTCAATTCGTATACCCCCAATCACAATTTACAGAACATTTCTGTACAGGTTATGCGGGCTGTACTTCCTAAACGATTCTAATACAGAAACCTTATATACACCCTCTCCATCTTTGTTTTTGCAATTACAAACCCTATGTAAGCCCTATATATATAAACACTATTAAACCAAAGAGGATGATCAATCTCAGCGAGCCCAAGAAAATGTAAACCTTATACTCCCAGTAGAGACTTCAAAGACAAGGAAAGAGTGGTCAGGATGCCGATGTGCAGCTACGGCTAGTGTGCACATGTTCAGCGCCAGTTTAGATAGAACCCCAGCACCTCGTCCGTGAGCGAACGATTTAGGGCTGCTAGGGTTTGGACTCCCGGGCTGCTAGGGTTGTTGTTTTCCGGACTTATATACATATGCCAGTTTCATGGGGTGACATATGATGTTGATTAATGGCTTATGCAGGATTAAGGTTTTTTAGGTTTATGTAATATTTGGTTGTCCTGGACATAGAAACAGGGCACTATGTTCGCTTGAAAGCAGATGTTCACTCTCCAGTCATTCATGTACACTGTGGCAACACACGTTGCTCTCCAACGGCAGACAGGATCAAGAAGGTTGGGTTAAGTTTACATCATGGAGTACACATTGCATTACGATTTCAGCTGAGCAACTGGGGGTCATGATCCTTCATCTCCCCCTTGGCCTGCATGTCCGTAAGCTCGCTGTACACCTGATCCAAGATTGCAGCGTCGGCCTCCAACGTGTTGACGCTCCTCGGCAATGGGATGGTGTGGGTCTATATAGTTCGAGCTGGGCTGGATAGGAGTTCCCGGACCATGTTGTTATATGGAAGCAGGTCTCTTCACGGCCAGGGGGTCGTCATAGGTCTTGCAGATATCACGAATCAGGGCACGAAGCTTGGCACTCTTCGCCAGCACACTGTCAATGTATTTGCGGAAAACCTCTTTGGCTTTGGTGGCCTGATGATGTCGATCGGTGATGTAGCAACACTAGAACGCACAGCTGAGGATGATCATGCGTGTACCTCATGCCCAGCCTCACTGGCGACTTGGACCGCAGGCGCCAGCTGGCCGGCCTGACGGTTTCTGAGCTCGTCCAAGCCTGCAAAGTCTCCACTTTCCAGTGCCGCACGATGCTCCTCCACAGGAGCATGTATTGAGTTCTATACATAAATGCACAACATCAATATATACGTTGCATGCTGGTACACAGGTACATAATGTCTCGATCCTGGGTGGTCTGGGAGATCTTCTCCTCGCGCTCTTCTGCAAGTTCACGGGTTCCCGTTTCCCTCACCTGAACATAGTACTCGTCGTCACCGCCGTATCTCGATCGCCTCTGCATACAGTAGACCATTCTGCACATGTAATGCAACCCGCACCTGTGAGAAAATCAACTTCATTTCCTAAGTCCAGCCAGTGACTGATACAGGGACTTTGGTAGCATTGCAGACAGTACATGTCGTATGACACATGCACACAACATACCAGAGCAAGCACACACACACATATTATATATATATATGCTTACATCTAGCTACACACACCCATCGCGTCTACATACACACATACACTAACATATCATTCAGTATAATAGCATGTTAATTCACAAAACTATACATTTCGGAAGTGTAGATGTATTACGATTGCACACATACACACACACACACACGTGTGCAGTTCATGTGTGTCTGCAGAGAGAGAGAGAGAGAGTGTGTGTGTGTATTTCCCCACAGGCACAAACACACACGTACACATACACATACACATAGTTGTAGCATGTACAAGCCTAACATTAGACCCGGTGCTCACGATGCCCCAACTTCGGCCTGATCAACGCCAAGGCATTTGCCTCGCATGCCCGAATCGCACCGGCGATCTTCTTCCTGATGCTGCTGAGGCTGGCAAGAGCTTATAGACATAGAGAGAAATCCCCGTTCATAAGCCTAATTAAAACGGTGTTTATCTATGCTACTCAAACAGAGCTTCTGCATGTCTAAATGAGATCGAGACTGCATGGCGACATGACGGAGTAAGTCCATCAACTTTACGAAGTCATACACAGCTCGACTCGACAGCACTGACACGGACACGGACGAGACATACCCATAGAGATGCACACAACTAAGTGAGGGTATACCTACGGAATAACAGAGCACTGAAGCTATGCACTGATATTCCAACACATGCTGCGATAGAGAGAAAAGGGGGTC
>CAJNDV010002901.1:0-10336 GCA_905221635.1 Symbiodinium sp. CCMP2456
AGAATTCTTCTTACAATATATTTCATATGATATATAATCAATATATCAATATTTTCATAAATAGAAACCTCGTGAATATGAATATTAATAATATTATTTTTCAATAAAATAAATCTAAATAGATTTTAAAAGAGTAATCTTCTATTATTATATTAATAAATTATTATAAATAATATCGATTTCAAAAATAAAGATTCATAATATGAATATATATAATATCATTTCATTTAAATTTATCAAGAAAAATAATATAGTATATCTTCAATTCTATATAAATTATTATTCTATATTTCATATTTCATGTAATAATCATTCTGAAATAGTAATGAAAAAATCAATTGAACTTATGATATCTATGAAAAAAATCAATCAATATCATAATAAATATTCTGCAAAATTCCGTCAAGAGAATTTATTTTATAGATCGCCTGCTCATAGATGAATCGAAGAGATTAAAATTTCTAATATTTTTTATAAGATAAATATAAAATCATTAAAGAATATCGATAAAATATTGTCGTAATTCGTTCGGTCAATATTCAATAAAATATATATCTTAAAATTTTTTTATCTTTTCCATAGAAATCCGTCGAAAATCATAGCTCATTATAATTCTGTCATTAGTTCTTCAATAACAGCATAATGTAGCAAATTTTCCGTAGTTCGATTGATCTCAATCTCATGATGCCAGTTGTGCGATACGGGCCGTTTAGACGATAGACCCGTGGCCCGTGGTGCAAGCCGGGAGAAATGTCGTATTTAAATGAACGTGAACCTTTGCAGCCACCATCGTGCACTTTGACACTCCCACGGCTGTAGTAGTAGTGAACACTTTACTCGAGAACCTTGTGCAAACTCTGCAAGAAATCTTTTTCGAAGCAATGTTGCTTTGTTCTCCCAGCGCAGAATCTTCAAGCGTCCTCATCGTAGCGTGCTCTTCCGGCTTCCAGAGCTTGAACTCACCGCTTCGCTCATTCACTGACAAGTCTCTGTTGTCAGTACTGTCAGTAGTTGTGAAGGTGGACGATCTGTACTGCTCGCACACGGATCGACTCTTGCAGCACTGTATGACCACGTTCGACTTGTCGAAACGGCAAGAGGCAGGTGTCAAAAGGTGATGTCGAAGTTTGCCACACTTGAGCGCAGCCTGAACGACTGAGACAGGGATCGTCGAACCTCGCTGTTGCGCGGGTGTTTCCAGATCAACACCAGGGACAAGGCTGCCCCGCATGCGCCTCGGCAACAACAGCTCAGAAAGTACAGGACCCCGGTCAGACTCACAGATTTGGTGCCCGTCATCATGTCTCGCAATGCGAAGCGAAATGGCACGCATCCAACATGAAAGCCTGTATAGCAATCAAAGACCTCGTCATGCGACAAGATGGAAAATCGATCAAGTAACTGCATAATTAAGATGTGCTAGGCACTAGCATCACAAAGCAAACCATACGAAAGCAGTTGAATGAATACGACAGCACATGCACTTCAAAGCAATGAAGCAGCACAATATCAGCAGTTTTCCGGCATTGGTAGCGGCTGGAGTGGTGAACGAACCGCACTGATTCTTCCTAGATCCCGTTCAGTCAGGCACTCGAAGTGCTGAATGCAGCTTGAGCAAAGCGGAGGTTCCCTATTCCCATCGAGTTCAGAGGAGATGACAACCAAGACACCGTCCTACCATAGGGTAGGACTTGCCTGGACGAGCGCAGTTCGGCCATGTGTCTTTGGCGTGTCTTGGGGCGCATCCCCATCGGGCTAAAGATGCAGAACCTGGAATTGAATAGGCAGCTATCCGCGAGTGTACAATCACCAAAAAATACTCTCAAACTGCGGCACTTTCCTTGAACTGCCTTCAGCCCTGCAGCGAGGCCTCACTTGCAGAAACAGAAACCACAAGCAACATCAGAACAAAGGCCAGTCCATCATGCCTGGGCAGTAGCATGCAGAACTACAAACACATCCAAGCAAGTGACTTGACAACGGCATGGGCATGGCACAATGTGAAGCACCGGCGAATGTCGTGCAGCGGCATATAATTACATTGTTGTGTGAATGTGCAAGAGGAGTTCTGTGGCAGTGTATGTACATGGTGCGTCAAGATGCGAACGAAGCCCTCAAGCAAATGCTGATGCTAGGATAACGCTGCCATTATCTACTGGAAAGGATGCGAACATACCAGGCAACAGAAAGCAGAAGCTGAGGTTGTAAGCAGACTGGGAACAACCAGAACGAAATCACTTGTCACGAGGAAGGAATGAAGCTCTAATTCATGCTTGGTAGCTGTAAGCTAGTAAGCTAGAAGAGACTAGCAACTCATAGGAATCAGACATTTGACGATACCTTCAATGCAATGACACGAGCAACGAGCACTCCGCCGTTGCAAAAGCGAAGATCGTAAAACGACAGTAAGTAAAGCTGGCTTTATACACAGTCGTCTGATCGTACAGCGTACAGCCAAATGATGCAAAGTCGAGTTGCGTAGCAGCGGACTCTACAGCAGCAATCTTAAACGCGTTCAGTTGAGCAGTGAAAGCTTTGGGCGAAAATGCGGAGATTCCACTGTGCAACGAAGCTGCAGGCCGATGCCATCACTATGTGTGGCAGCGCGAAGCACTGAGGTCCAAAGCAAGAGTGGCCGCTGTCTGCATGGCGATCATATGAAGAGCTTCCCAAAATGCTGCCGAAGAGGATTGAAGCGCATCCATTGCCCACCTTCAGCGGGATTCGGGAAAGTCACACTGAATTCAAATGGAGCCCTAGACCCAACTCTGACGCGGATGCACACCTTGGGTGTTTTCAGGTGCCAAGACGCAGCATCCATGAAGGTCCAGTTAGCGCTGAGTGTGGCGCTGCCCCAGCGCGCCGCGCAGACATTTACCTGCCAGTTTTCCCTAAACCCTAAACCCACTTGCATTGTCTATACGAACCCATAGCTCCTGCCAGGAGTTGTAGCTACGTCGCAGTGCTTTGATAGACTTTGAACTGCCCGACCCCGAAGCCGAGACTCTGCAACCCGATGCTCCTATGTACAGGGGATGTCCTGGTCTTAAATCGGTTGATCTTGTTCTTATAATGCTTGGTATGATGACCGCTTGTTTTGTGATTGAAATTATTGTGATCGCGGCTATTGTCATCAGAACCAGTGCGAATTATACATATGTATATATATATATATATATTATATTTGTATATTCTTATTATAATCGTCTGGCAGAGGGTCTTCCTTGCAGCGGGGTGGCCAATGTGGGAAAGCCGCCGCCAAAGCCGAATCCAGTGACCACCGCGCCAGCATACCTTAGACATCCAAAGACCAGCCCTGCAAACATGCAACCAACAAATAAACAACGCAACAAGAACACTGAACCATGTAAGTCTTAAGCCGAAAAATCGACGTATGCTAGGGGCTACTACTTAGATGATCCTGTCCAGTTTGATCCGAGTTGCAAAAGCAGCTCCTGACCTCCGACTGCCGCCATGTAAAAGAGGGCTTGCCCCACAATGCCAAGCCTTACGGCACTCGAGGGGTTTCTAGAGTGTGGAGGAGGGGTTTAATTAGTGGTTGGGGCGCAGGATCTAAGCGAACAGAGAGGAAGCCTTTGCGAATCATGCCAACCAATTTCTACGGCCAGTATCTACACCACGAGGCATGAGTTGCTTCAACAACGCACTGTGTTAGGGCCACGGCCGCCCTAGCGTCGCAGAATCCAGGCTCCCTCTCAGCTAGAAGCACCCACATTACAGTTTCATCATAGATGTCTGTTCGATCCTAAAACGAATATCGTCGCTCCTACACCTCATTCCCTTACAGTTACAGCTGGGCTTCAGTGGCCTCGGACTCACATGACGCACCGATGCCTTAGCGGACGGTGCCTTGCCCCAAAGCCTGAACTTTTCTCTCGCTCGCCATGCTTGGAGATACCACTGTTTCCCAACTTCGCAGTCGGATTGTACTCGTGTTAGTGTTGTTCACTGGTTAACACCTCCAGAGTCTTCTTCCCCTGGGTGACACTAGGAATTCCTACTTTCGAGTCCGACTGCATGTCTCCCGTTTACTAGAAGCACCGAAACGAGTAGCCAGTGGGGGCAAAGCATGTAGGTCCATGTAACATGGATGTGCATAGGATACCCATGAAGGCTAACGGCTAAAGCTACTAGGTAGTTAGCATGCCGAGCGGCAGGTTGCACAGCAGAAACAAGAGAGTTCGGGAGGCGCGGCGGCGCCGAAGCACGTCACAGGCGGCTCCGAAGCCGAGCCGCCCCAGCATGCTCCCAAAATTCACCTCACGAATCTTTTGTTACCACGAATCTGCAGATGCATGTTTTTTTTGAGCTTCGCGTCTTGAGAGGTTTAAGTTTCTCAAAGTCTTACCCGTGCCCGCACATTTCGGCTCAAGAGGTGTCTTGGCTCATGATGCAACTTTCTGGCTGTATTCCGCTGGCTGACGGCTAGGTACCAGACCCGAGCGTGAATCCTCGCAAAAAGTAAAACTTTGCTCCCGAAGCCCGGGTTTTGAGATCTTCGGCAGAACCTGCGCTATGGTGTGCATCGCTTCCGTTGCTTTTCGATAGGCTGACTGCTTCCGGAGTGCGAAGTTCTCGTGTCGTGGCGGCCTTTTCTCGGGTTACACTGTGCTAGGCAACAACTCACATTTTTTTTCTCAGGGATCGGTCGTCTACTGTGGTGCGTGAAGCAGGTGTCGTCCCTCGGTCTATGCCGGAACGCACCTGCAGTGGTCTGAGGGTGGCTATGTCGGGCGAGGTTACACTGCCTGCAGCGCCACAACCGTCCCGGGCAGCACTTCGGCCTTAACGGCTGTTCCGTGCCAGTCCTCGCAGTTTAACACGATTGCGCGTCGCTTAGCCTTTCACTTTTTGCAGCATGCGCGCCATCCTCTCTCACGTGGCAGCAGTTCGAGCACCTTTATATGGCATCTTGTGGCCGCCTGCAAGCACGGCAAACCACATTTTGGCGGGGCTTGCAGGCTGTATGTAGGAGGTTCAGGGCCTGCTTCGACCACAAAGCAGCGACGTCTAGAAAATGTAAGGCCTGGCTCCCAAGTCTCGAGACACAAGAGCGCTTCACTTCTGTCAGCGTAGCCACTCGCATCTGCGATTTGATACAGATTGGTCAAGATCATCTGGCCAGAACCGGCGCACGTGCAAAATACGCCAATGTACACCCAATATTCCCAGGTTTGCACCGCACGCTGTATGATGATGTGCATGGGCTCCGACTCCTGTGCTGGATTTGGCCTCTCTTCTTGAATATCTGGTAAGCAGGTTGCCGCCGTCAGCATGAGAACGAGGAACACGAGGGCCACGACAGCCAAAGATGTGCTCATGGATCCGAGAGGCAGCAGACTCGAAGCTGTTGCTGCTGTCGTGATAAAAATCACTGCGACTGCGGTGTGCAGGAAGTTGCGAGCTTCGGATCTGGAAAAGCCGGGCTGCGCATCCATGCAGCAGGTGACGACGAAGGTTGAGAGTGCTAGAAGGCAGCTGCTGTATGCGGGAAAGAATTTCATGCCTGGGCTTCACGCACCGCCCACTGCCCACTGCCTAAACCCCGGACCCCCGCTGCCTACTGTCTAGGCCTGGCCTAGCCCTCAACAAGGACATACAAGCACTAGAAGCCAGGCTGCCCAGCATGCTCTGTCCCGGACGCACACCCATCAGGCCGAAGTACAATGCTGGCAGCACTGCCTCAAAAGTCAAGTCTGCGCGGGAGTTTGTACCACCCACACAAGCCCCCCGCTCTCTCATTCCCCTTCCTTGTCCCTCTCTTCGTGACGCTCGCCATGTGGACAGCCTTGGCCTCCTGTGCATGTGGAAAGCAGGAGTTGAAGAAATACCATGTAACCAAGCTGCGCCGCCAGCTCCAACGCTTGCCTTCAGCACGCCTTCAAAGCACAAACTAAGAAATACAGGCCGGTGAATTAAGAGAGCATGGCTGCACAGTAGAAGATATGTTTAGGAAAGCCTGCTGACCAGTGGGCCGGGGCTGGCATGTTTCGCTATGGTGCACCACTGAAAGGTTAAGTGCTGCACGGAAAGCATAGCAGAGCCTGTATCAAAATACGATCAAACTGTGAGAAACGTGTTCGAAGGACATATAGAACCTAGCACACCGGGGCTTGGCTTGCGCCAGTCTGCACGTCAGCCCTCCAATTATCTCGAGCGTCTAGTCCATGGCATTTTGGAATCTACTGGTCGTTTCCTGTCACTTCATTCGTGGAGGAACGGGAAGACCAATCATGGTAACGACACCCCCATGGTCCTACTACCAGCTGCATGCATGGCACAACCTAGGACCTAGGACCTAGCACAACCGTTCCGGGCCTATACAATACAAATTCAAGTGCACTCAACGGCCAACTGTTCGACTGGCAGGAATTCTCGGTGACTGGCCTATGGCCCATCCATCGGTCTGGGGGAAAACTTGCATGACCTCAGAAGTTTGGAGCTTTGCTTCAGAAACCTCCGGAAAACCATTCAAGTGCTTCTCTGAGTTTGATCAGCTGGGATCCGGGCACGCTGGAATGTGGCCCCTAAGCTCGTACCGAGACCGGCCCAGCCAATGCCAAGCAGCAGCGACATCAGCGCCGCACCGGCTTTACCTCCCAAATTTCCGGATGGGAAGGCCTTCCAAACCCCAGTCCCAAAACGAGAGAATTCTGACAGCTTAGACCTGTCCCTGCATCGGCGAAGGTCTTAGAAACTTCTTAGGCGATGCAGGTCTTCCGAGTTTGGAACCATGGAAGTTGAGCCGGCCGAAAAACTACAGACTACAGATATCCACACTGCCGTCCATGCTGAACAGTCCCAGAGAGCAAGGCCCAATCCCTGACGCCCGCAACCCAGGATCAAGAATCGATTTTATACTTCATACCCCAAGCCCATAAGGTGCTCCTGGCAGAAGGGGACGGTTCAGGTTGATCACCACCACAGTATAGCAGGACAGCCTTCGGCTGTCTTTGGAGTCCGACGGCAAGGTCATGGGCCGGGGATGTTGGTAACGTAGCTTTGGCCTCTTACCATGCTTGATTAAGCCTCTCTGACAGCGACCCAAACTACACATCACGAGTTTTCCGTCCTCCAGTCCTCATCAGTGTTTGGAAAGTTCCAGGAACCCCTCTTTTCAGACTATGGGTGCAGGGCCAGCACTCCAAGAGCCAATCCAAGCATCCCTACTCACTGACCCGAAATAATGCGGCTTTCTTAGACCAGGGACTTGGGCGAGATTACAGTACGAAATTCACAAGGAAGGATATAAACAACCTCCGACACACCCATCGTTCCTATAGTCCCGGAGCCACCGACATGCAAGGAAACGTGCAGTTCGGGAAAAAATCAGACAAAAGCTACGCAACTCGAATCCACAAACCTGATGCTGTCTGCTCGGCCAGTGGCATGACACAGCAGCCCAGGCGTGGCCCAAGCTTGGGTCCCAGCTTGTAGTTGCAAACCTACGGAAGGGCCGGTGGGCACTTTCTGGGTTATGAAGTCACCATGGGCTTCGAAAACGGGGTAAGCTCTCAGAGATTGAAAGGAGTCAAAAGTAAAAGTGCACTACTCCAGAGCCCAGAATTCCAATGCCCTGCTACGCAGGCACAAGGCCAAACTGCACCGAGTAAGGGGAAATGTTTCAATTTAGGGAATAGCTAAACCTAAGAGCTTCGGAAAGGACCAGACAAACCTAGAGGGTTCAATGTCAAAGTTTAAGGTTTAAGGTGTAGGAGGTTAGGATATTTAGGGGTAACCAGGCCAGCGAAAACCACAACATCTCACAGCGATGAGCATATGGAAGTCTGAGTTTCAGGGTGTGGATGCCCAGCTTTCGGAAGCCCTGGCTGGGAGGCTCGACGGAAATCCCCATGTCCTGCAGAAAGCGGATACTACCCCAACTACCCAACATCCTAAAGTTGACACGGCCCCTATGAGAATGCCCAGCGAGGTCTCATGGTTGGAAAGTGACTTTGGACTTTGGCTGAGTCTCAGAGGAGTTCAGGCTGCTTCGGGATCAATTGTGCCCGGCACCCTATGCGTCCCTGGAAGATGAAGATCAACACGAGAGCAACTCAAGGCCGATTTGAAGTGCCCATGTCATGTCGGGAGACTTCCGAATGTCATATTTGTGGGTTCATGAGGACCCACTATGTAATAAACTAGGGGGACATTCGTTACCCAAGGGGTTTTGCAGCAATCTCTGGCTACTGTTGGAGCCATGCGCTATGTTGCGCTTCCCTCCAAGACTTGACGAGCCACGCCGTAGCCGAAGGAGGTCGCCGCGTAGAAGAAGAAGGCAAAGTTCATCACCTGAGCTCGTCCAGAGCGCATCCCATGGTTCAAAGGTCAACTACTCCAAGCGGTGCCTAGTATGGAAGTCTGACAGCATCATCACGATCCTCCTCCTGCTCATCGTCATCTTCTTTTTCATCATACTACAGACTCCTCCCGGCACCGTTTCAGCTCGCTCTTTCATAGGGTCAACTTCGCATGTGTGAGTTTGCACACCTGGTCTGTCTGTCTTCCTTGCGTCGTTTCGACGAGTATGTGTCCAGGTGCACAGCTTCTCTCACTTTGCCGGTTTCCGGCTGCATCTTCTCCACCCTGCCGCTCGCTCACGCTCAACCTTGCCCTCCCTGAAATAAACGCACTTCATGCTTATGACCTTTCCAGCGTGCCCCTAAACTTTGAATCCGAAACCCCAAATCCCAAACCTCGGACCCCCAAGCCCTAAGCTTTGTTTTTCGATTCTGCGGGCTGGGGTCCCGCCCGCATAACATTTGCATGTGGATGAAATATGATGAAATATCCTTGCGCCCTAATCCTACACACCTATGACCCCTTTTGCATCCAGCCTGCAAGAGCCTCTGCTGGGAACCTAACGAGGGCTTAGAGCAAACCTATGACCCTACATCCTAAAACCCCTCAACTGGGTGCAAAGAGCTAGGTCCGCTTCTCGCAGGGAAAGCCCAAACGTCTCCTTCACCGCCGGGCTAAAAGCGCTGTAGTCGTACCTGATGCTGTCCAGATCTCTCAAGTATGCGGGTTGCACAACGGTTCTGCAGAACCTTTATGTAGAGTTCTGTCAGATCGAGGATAGAACTGGCTCAGGCTTTATTGAAAAGGGACTGGGCTGAAGGGTTCAATGCTTCCGTGAGCGTTTTAACTCCATTGCCAGAGGCTCTCACAGCCCTCATGTCAAGATCAGTCTTGAGTTGAAGCGTCCTTCACAAGGCACCTGGACCTGGGGAAGTACCAGGCTGCAAAGCCGGGCTTCAAGCAGAAGGCAGCAAAAATCATTGAAGTAAAGTATGAGAAAGTAGTACGCCCTATCATCCGTAACCCTCCTTAGCCATGAGCTTCGTCCCTGGAACCATTTTCCTGGTCCATGGCTTCACGGTAGAACATCTATAAAGAGCTTTAAGGTGAGGACATGAACAATTAGCAGCGCTCCGGTCAGCGTAGCTGCACCTTGCAACCTTCCAGGTTCTGCCTCTGCCAGCTGCCAATGTCGGCTTCCCCAGCTCGAAATGGGAGTGACACGTTTCGTCACATATCATCATAGCCATACTCCTAAACCGAAACCACTGATACAGGTGCCTGCAAGGTCAAAAAACATCGTTATCTTCATCAATACATGCTCTTTGCTGGATTTGTGCTCGGTCAAACTTTACATCGGCTATTGGCATTCACTCTCCTGCAGCTATCTCGCCATATGTTTCGGCACTACTGGAACAATGCGTTTTCGGGTTTGCGCGCACGGCACACTTGCCCTAAACCCTAAACCCCTAAACCTCCTGATCAGGGCAAGGCTCACACCTCCCGATGCCATGTTGAGCGTGAGCGCACTGGCCCAAAGATTCCAGCGCCGCTCCTGCCATCGCTTCATGCCAGGACGGGGATCCATCCTCGAAGCTAGCGGACCTAGTTTGAAAGGCGGCGGATTCCTTAAACTGTCACGTATCTTATGCGAGTCACATGAAGCACTAGCAGCTGTGTAGTTTAAGCCATGCCGTCGTGATGGTCAGGCTGCAATGCTCGCGGCCGAACCGTGTCACAGACGCTTGCGGATCTGTCTGGCATCTCATTCGAGCTACGACCATGGGCCTCCGTGCTAGAGCAACACGCCGCATCATGCCGAGAAGATCCATCGCTTCCTAATCTGCTCGCGTGTTGCCAGGGGGTACATGCACCAAGTAGTCGCGCATTTTGACTCCGCTTTTGAACTGTTGTCAACTGCTGTTGGCAAGGTGACCTGAGAAAGCAAGCTTAAAGAAACGCTCAGGGATGCGCAGCCAACTCCTTCATCCGACCTTGGTCTGGTTCTTGA